>JBBPLF010000145.1:0-56055 GCA_038089615.1 Aureoboletus auriporus
TAGTAACAATCTATTGATAGTTGGTTGCCATAGAAATGGTGGAGCATCAGATTCTGATATTATTAAACAACACTCACATAATTGTCCCAATGAGTAACAGTTTTAAATTACATATATCTCCATGGTTCCTGATCTGATTTACATAATTCATTGACCATTACATAGCCATGAGTAAATGCTTCCATTTATATGCCAATATCTTGTTGGTATATGTTTGTGTTCCATAGTTATTTAACAAACAATGAAAATGTACCAAATATTGGAACAATTTTGTGAGTCACTGTATCTGTCCATTGGTACATCTTGTACAGCAACCTCTCTATGCCCAATCTTAGGTGGTGCATTTGCCACAAGTATTGTGAACAATGTCACAGGCAAGTTTCCCGACAAACATGGTTTAGACATCTTCAAGAAGCAGACAACGATGAAAAGGATGCCATACAAAATGCTAGTCTATCTGATGAATTTTGTGCCTCTATTGGCTTGCAAAACACTCAAGTGTGCGAGGAAGATGGAGAGGGTTCCATGCAGCCTTTGCAACATCATTGTACAGAAATAGAGCAGCCTAAAGTATGTCATTACTAGTATGCTACTTCTATACAATGTTCGCAAACAAACTATCCTACAGCGCTTGCAGCTAGACTTAGACTCAGACTCGGAGCTCCAACAGGAACCCCAGCTTAAGCCAAACCAACCAAATCCATGGGGTTCTCAGGCTGCTGAGCAACATGCTCGCCTCCCCTCTGGAAACGAGCTTGAGATGGACTCAGAACCAGCCCAGGAGCTTGAGCATGAAGCTTTCCCTCAAAATGAGCGGCCACCTCCAAGCCCACCAGGACATGATTATGACCCACTGGATCCCCCCCAAGTTCACCCTTTGAGTCCACACCAAGATGTTGATCATGGTCTACTTGATCTCAATCTTCAAGCACTTGCAGAAACCACCCAGCTTGATTTCCTCTGATGTGATCTGTCGTTCATATAGAGTGTGCGCAATACATCTCTGGGTGATGAAGGAACTGGGCTCAGTGCTGAAATACTCAAACAACTTTGCAATCCACCCAGATCCACCCCTAAGATGGAAGACCCTCTCCTGGAGCTTGTACTGACCATTTTGCTTGCACTTGAACATTCCTCTCAGGAAGCATATGACAAGACTCGATTAGCAATCCAGAAATGTTTCACTGGTTCTGAGGTCCCATCTTTCTACCACACAAAAACTATGCTTGCAGATATCACTGGAATCAAAGCTATGATTCACTGTATGTGTCTGAACTTGTGCCTTGCCTATATTGGACCATATGCAGATAAGGATACATGCTCAAATTGCGGAGAGTTTCATTTTGATCAAATCAAGTTTCAACAGTCACAAGGACGTCTCAAGGTCCCTTGGGCAGTCTTCAACACCATTCCATTGGCTTTACAACTCCAGGCTCTTTTTAGAACTGTTGCAACCACTCAGAAGATGAAATACCAGGAACAACGCACCCAGGAGATCTACAATGAGCTTCTTCAAAATAATGGGTTGGTTGATGCCTATGATGATGTTCTAACTGGGAGCGCATATCTAGATGCTGTTCGGAGGGGAAAGATTGGGCCAGATGACATGCTATTGATCTTCTCAATCAATGGTGCACAGTTGTATGAGAGCAAGCTCTCCAGCTGCTGGATCTACATCTGGATTGTACTCGAGCATTCTCCTAATGAATGTTACAAGAAGAAACATGTCCTTCCAGGTGCCATTATCCCTGGACCCAATAAACCCAAGTTTATCAAGTTGTTTCTCTATTCTGGCTTCCATCACATTTCTGCAATTCAGCATGAGGGACTTATCATCTGGGATGCTTCCACTAACTGGACTTTCATCTCAAATCTCTTCTTGATCCTCACCTGTGCTGATGAACCTGGCCTTCTATGTTTGAGTAACCTTGTAGGTCACTCAGGCAAACAAGGCTGTTACAATCCAGGTTGGCGCCCAGACAATTCATTTTTCTCTTCACCGCTTCGATCAAACTTCCACCTTGCATTCGGAGGAAGAATGTAGACACCTAGGACAAGGGTCAACCCCTCTCATTCGCTTACATGCCCCACTCATCAAGTCACGCCTGACGCACATCCTGATGAACATCCTGATGAACACTTGTTGAGTCACGCTTACTCACTTGTTGAGTCACGCCACCCTTGATAAGTCACACTCATCCTTTCCCCTCTTTACGGACCTTTCCCTCCTCATCGTCACACCTCCCAATGACAACTTGCATCTCCTGATCCTATCTAGATTACCTTGTATTGCCTTACGCAGCACGCACAGCTCCCATTGCCCTATGCACCCCGTGCAGCACGTATCATGGTGCAACATGCATCACCATGCAACACGCATCACCTCGTGCAGCATGCATTGCCCCGCGCAGCATATATAGCTTACGCATTGCTTTACGCAGCATATACTGTGGCTACTGCCTTACGCAGCCTCCCAGCCTAGTATAAGTAGTCTACCCTCTTCACTGGCATTTCCCCAGCCAGTTCTACACACTTGGATGTACTACTCTCCTCTAGTACTTTCATATGCAATCCCTGGTCTCCTGAAGTACTTGTGTGTGACAATGCTTTGAGGTTCCTCGTCACACCAACATCTGGAGCCACATATCAAGTGCTCTCAGTTCTCAAGAAGTGCTAGAGAGAGCAGTTATATCCTCAGCGTTATTTGTTCTATGATTCGTTTGCACGATCTCACGACGGCAAATCAACGAATCTAACAAAGGCTGTTGAATGTTTTGTCCCATCAAAGGATGTCAAAAACCAAATAGTTCACAACATTACCCTGTACTCTTGCAGCCAGATAATTATCAAGTTGCTGGATGCCTTCATCCTGACATCAACCCACTATGTGACATTGTTCCTAGTTCCTTGAGCAACTATGTGAAAAAGCTCAAAATTCTCATGGAAGCTCCCAACCATGCTCAATATGAAAAGTGACATCTTGAAACTGGTATCGTTGGACCCAGTTTTCTTCTTGGACTACAACCTGAACGCATTTTGAGAGTTCCAGAATGTTTCTCCTCAGAAATCATGCACCTTGCAGGTGCAAACATAGTCTCCTTGTTTACAGACCTATGGTGAGGTGAAATCAACTGTGACCACACAGACAGCAAAGATACATGGGACTGGATGGTCCTTGTTGGAGAAATATGGCAAAATCATGGTCGTGATGTTGCAAAGTGTAAACCACACCTTCCAGGTTCATTTGATGTCGCACCCCACAATCCTGCCAAAAAGATAAACTCATGGTACAAGGCAACAGAGTATATTACATGGTTATATACACTCTATCCAGCACTTCGTTTTACGATTTTCCCTTATAATCCCTCTTTTCCTTATGTCTATGGACTTATTGTCTCCCCTCGTGTCTTCGCAAGACACTTATCTTCTTCTCCTCATTAGCCTTCTTCATTCCCTCGCCTAACTTGTTGAGTCACGCTTTACTTGTTGAGTCACGCTTTGCCTTTTCTTACCTAACAGACTAAAACCTCTCCTCGTCACCATTCTCCTTATATGGTGACTCGTGATCCTTTACTCATTGATACATAGCCCATGCTGTGCACATTGCCTTACACAGTACACAGTCACATAGCCCCACTGCGCTCACTGGATCGCACAGCATCATACATAGTATAAGTAGCTACCGACCTTTGCCTGTATTTTTCCAGCTAGTTCTACGCAATCCAGCATTGTTACTTAGCACATTCACGAGCCCCAAGTGTGCGCATTGGGTAGTGAGACACTTCTTCTCTTTGTTTCACCCACAACAAGTCTCCGAACTACTTCGAGTGTTCGCTGTGCTACGTTCCGACACCCAGCATTAACACTTCGAATCATGTTGCAATACAGAATCACACCCGATGACCTTACTTGCACACTTGAACTCTTTGGGAACTTGAATTTGAAAGGCTTTATTATCAGTGTAAAGTCAACCGAATCCATTTCATCTGCCCTTGTGTCCATCTTGTCAATCATCTTGCTATGGAAACGGCATGTGTTGGGGCACCTATATGTTCTTCTCAGTGGACCATGAAACAGATGATTGGAAATCTTACCCAGGAAATCCAACAACCATCAGATCCATTTTCAAACCTTGCTCAGCAAGGTATTCAACATTGCCAGGTTAATGGATTCAAAGTGCTTTTTCCACACCTAGACCCACCAGAAAACCTTCATCCATGTGGATCTGAGGATCTTGGTGATGGTTTTGTTCTGCTCAGGAAACAGGATAAGTGCCCCATTAAAGGTTCTGAGGATGAATGTAGGGTAATCACAGAATTTCTGGGGCGGCCTGCATTGAGATATAGATGATGAGCAAGGCTTCATCTTCCAAATGGGCAAATAGCTCAATCTCTTTGGATGGAGTCCAAGAAGTCATTGGATGAAATTCGGATAGCACGTCATGTCAAGGTCAGTCAGTTCATTTCTATTGCTCGACTTAACTGAACTGTGACATAGATACATCTCAATGGGTGACAACGCTTTGCAGAAGTACAATACTTTGTCCAACTTGCAGTCAAGGCTCAAGTTGACAATATACCCACAAACGAACCACCACCCACTGGCAACCATTGGTGCTTTGCCAACCTTGCTGTCATCCATCTTTTTTCTGAATATTATCCCGAACTCTTTGAGTTATCACATGGAACCATTATGACATGCATGTCATTAGAGGAGGCAAGTCTTTGCCTTGTTGATGTCAAGAACATCCATTCAGTTGTTGGGATGGTTCCCCACTCACCCAAATTACCTTCTGGAATAGTTGAAAACAGATTCTTTGTTGTCAAAAAAAGTGGTCTTGAAATTGCATGTTCTGGACCTGAAGTGGATGAGGACAATGGTAACAGGGGTGAGGACATTGGTGATGGTGATGAAGATGGCTTGGAGGATTGAGAATACTTACTTGTAGACTTGGAATGAGCATATTATGAGCAAGTGAAGCATATGACATATATTGACTCTGGATTACACCCGATATGATAACACATGATGTGATGCATGCAAGATTTCATGCTCTCTTCCTCCTACCACCATAATGTCATCTTCAAGCTTGTCATTTGATATGCTCGCAACCTCAAACTTTCCTAATAATCCAGCTCAGGCTCCACATTCCTTTCCTAAGAACTTTTCTCCTGATGATTTCAATTTTGATGGCTCACTTCAAGTCACTCACATCACAAATCACACCGCCACAGGGCCAGCAAGTCAACCAATGAATTTGGCACATCTCCAGAGCCTTTCATTGCATCAAGATACTATCAATAATGGTGTGAGTACATCAATTTGACTTAACATTTCTCCTTATCATCTGGATAGCATGCATATGTACATTATGAGCAGAGGATCCAACAACTTCAAGTAGAAAATACAAGATTGACCATAGAGAACACAGCTTTACAAATGTCCATCACATCCAACTCTGTTTATGAGTGAGTGCATGATATTTTGAGCACATATATGCACTGATTTCATGATCCAGTTCAAACAAGCTTTTAATTGCCTTGTTAGCTCAATCCACATTAATCCTGATCCCAATAACCTACCCATTGATCCCATCAATGTCTCATATTACCCTCTTACTATTCCCACTCAACTGTTGCCTCTAAAGGACAAAGTGGACTACCCTTATATTCGATTTTGGATGCAAGCTGACTTCAAGAAATGGGAGAAGGGACCAGACGGGCAGGCCACCATCACAGATTGTGGCTCAATACCATATCTTGAAAACTATGACAGTGGTCCACTTCCTGAAGCAACAACAATGGCCATCCTTAAGAAAATGCTTGCCATTTGGCAAGGCTTTAAATCTCACTCACTCGCCCCCAAGACATGGGGAAATGCCCCAGATTTTGTGAAGAACTCATTCTATACAGAGGTTGTCTGAGAGTTCTCACAGATGGGTTTATGTGACAACTTTTGGAAGGTGGACGCTGTCGCAACTGCAAGGTATTCCTCTTGAACTCAGACCCATGCCTGAGACTAAAAGGCTCAAACTCGACTTGGACTTCGACACAAGTGCATCCAAGTCCATTTCCAAGCCTATGGAGCCTATGGATCTAGACAGCTCAAACTCAAGTTCCTCAGTACTTCAAGTCCATCAGCACTCCGAGTCTATTTTGATTTTTGGTTCTTCTGATCCTGCGAGTGCTGCCACTGAAAACTCTTCTGCTGGATCTATCAGTCCAAGTATAAGCTCCCAGTCTCTTGCCTCTGAGTCCTCTGTCACAAACCCCAATTCCGTGGCCTTCATTCCAGAAGATATAACCATCACTGGCAGACCCACCTCCAACTTGGAGGTAAGTTTTTCATTATGATATCAAACACAACTGCTCCGAGTCCTGCCCTCAATGATGTAACCATGGTATTACAAACAGAAACCAGCCCCACCATTTTTCCAAACCATGTCATTCAAGTTTCTGATGATCTCAGGTTGGAGTCGGATGTCATTGCATCTCCATCCAATACAAGTCCAGTCACCTTGTCAAACCTTCAAGTTGCTGATGCTAGTATCTCTATACCAAGTTCTGAGTCGCATAGAATTACAGCACTGGCAGTTGTTACAATTTTCCCTTATAACCCCTCTTTTCCCTATGTCTATGGACTCATCGTCTCTTCTCGTGTCTTTGCAAGACACTTATCTTTGTCTCCTCACTAGGTTCCTTCACCTTCACGCTTTACTTGTTGAGTCACACTTTACTTGTTGAGTCATGTTTTATCTTTCCTTACTTAACGGACCAAACCTCTCCTCATCATCATTCTCCTTATATGGTGACTCATGTTCCCTTACTCATCCAACCACAGCCCATACTGCACGCATAGCCTTATGCAGTACGCAGTCACATAGCCCCTATTGCGCACATAGGATTGTGCAGTATCATACATCATATAAGTAGCTACCAGACTTTGCCTGTATTCCCCAGCTAGTTCTACGCAATCCAGCATTGTTACTTAGCACATCCACGAGCCCCAAGTGTGTGCATTGGGTAGTGAGACGTTTCTTCTCTTTGCTTTGCCCACAACAAGTCTCCGAACTACTTCAAGTGTTCGCTGTGCTACATTCCGATGCCCAGCATTAACAAAAGAACTTACTCTTCAACCTCATCTCTGTCTCCTGACAGAAAGATACGCCCACCATTTCTGGACAAGGATCTCAACGAGGATGGACCATACGTCCCCCTTCTAACTCATCAGACGACACTCCTACACAGTCTGCACCTTTCACACTCCTAGCACCAATCCCCACTGAGGACTGGAGAGTTCAAGAAGTGCCACCAATTCACAGACAACCGCCACCCCCACCGCCCAAAGAACCTCACTCCAATATAGAAACATCAGACCACAAAAGCAAAGACATTGAACTTAAAGCTGGACTTCCAGCAGATTTCTCTGGAGATCCAAAGGACACTATATGTTGGAAGATGGCCATGACAGCCTACTTCAATATGAACCAGAAGTTTTACAACAAAAATGCCAAAGTCTTAACGGCCCTCGCAAAGATGAGCAAGGGTCAAGGAAGCACCTTCTCCGAATCCATCTATATGCAGCTTGCCAATAACACCATAAAGGACCTGACCTTTGCCAAGCTCGGAACTATTCGAGAAGACCTTCTTCCCCTTCGACTACAAGAACCAAGCCAGGGACCAGTTAGACAAGCTAGTGCAAATAGGGAAGAGCAATGCTGGATACACCAACTACATCACTGCCTTCCAGGCCGTGGAGGCCATAGCGGGAATAGACGATGAATTAATCAAGATAAACTACCTCATGAAAGGACTGGACCCCAACATCTCCACAAAGATCCTCTCCATCAACCCCATTCCTGATAAACTCTCCAAATGGCTCAGGCTTGCCAGAGTATTCCACGCTCAGAACAAGAGGATTGAGGATCTGCAAAAGGGACAAAAGGTGGACTTCCAGAGCAAAGGAAGATCTACCAGAGACCCTAATGCTATGGACGTTGATGCTGTTCGCATCAACTCCACCCAGCTTTCACCAGTAGAAAAGGCAGAACACATGAAGAATGACAAGTGTTTCAGATGCCACCGGGTAGGATGCCACCCTTGAAAGCACACCCGAGACCAACAACAAGGAAAGAGCAACAATGGGACCCCCCCTCACCTGCAGAGGAATCCCACCAGGAAAGAACAAGTCAGAAAGACAAAGTTTGAAGAATACCAAAACACCCTAAAAGAAAGGGGTGTTACTGAGGAGGAACTCATACGCACACTCGACATCCTCTACAACATCAACAAACCGGAAACCATTGCCACAACCCGGATTGAAGAAGAAGAAATCCCAAAGAAGGATTTTTAGATGGGAGGAAAGGGTTGATGCTCTCCAATCCCGAAGTAATAGCACCAGTGTTCTTATCTGATCCAAACAGTGAATCCATACGAATTCCTATTTCACTGTTTGAGCAAGAAAATGACCAAATCGTCAACACATTTGCCCTCATCAACTGCAGAGCAAGCAGAGACTTCATAGATCGCGATCTAGTGAAGAAGAAAGGATACAAACTAATCCGACTGGATAAACCAAAGAAGGCACAAAACACGGATGGATCTCCAAACATCGAGGGAATCATCCACCACAAAGTGATCCTTACCATTCAGATCAGAGAAGTAAACGAGAAGAGAGAATTCCTTGTTATCAACTGCGGAAAAGAAAATCTAATTCTCAGCATAACGTGGCTTAAAGAAACCAATCCCTCGATAAACTGGACCACAGGAGAGGTTGCCCTGCCTGACAAACCAAAAACCCCACGACACGACTCCCCAAAAGCAATATGTCAAAGGTATCTCGTCTGATATCTGGATCTAGATCCAGACAAGAAAATAGCCAAAATGTGGGAGAAAAGGATTGACAAAAAATCAAAACCCTCAGAAAAACCACAATCGCCATGGAGCTTGCCATCTATGAACTACTCAAGGAAGAAACACTCCCACCAGAATACAAGGACTTTGCAGATGTCTTTGCTGAACGAGAAGGAGATGAGTTACCACCATCCCGACCATTTGACCATGGAGTGGACCTAGATTCGACCTTCGTACCAAAGGTAGCCAAAGTATATCCCCTAAATCCCAAGGAGAAGGAAGCCTGCAAGGATTTCATTGATGAACATTTAAAATCTGGGAAAATTGTTCTATCCAAATCCCCACAGGCATCCCCATTCTTCTTTGTACCAAAGAAAGATGGATCCATACGTCCATGTCAGGACTATCAATATCTCAACTCCCATACCATCAAAAATGCCTATCCACTTCCCCTTATCTCTGATCTCATTGACCAACTCAAGGGATCATCCATTTTCACCAAAATGGACATCCGATGGGGATACAACAACATCCTTATCAAACCACAGGACAGATGGAAGGCCGCATTTATAACACCTATGGGACTATTCGAACCAACTGTAATGTTCTTCGGCATGTGCAACTCCCCAGCAATATTCCAGGCTTTGATGAACCACACCTTCACGGATCTTCTCACTGAAGGGTGGTTAATCATCTACATGCATGACATACTCATCCATTCCAGTAACCCAACAGTACACCAGGAATGGACTCGTTGAGTCCTCCAGAGACTCCGAGAACACAGACTATTCCTGAAGTTGAAGAAATGCTTCTTCAACAAAGCAAAGGTAGAATACCTCGGAATGATCATTAGAGCTGGCCGGATCCAGATGGACCCAGTCAAATTGAAAGCCATCAATGAATGGCAACCCCCAAAATTGGTCAAGGCAGTCCGATCATTCATCAGATTCTGCAACTTTTATCAGAAGTTTATCTCTAACTTCTTCACCAAAGCAAAACCACTACACGACTTAACCAGAAAAGGAGCAAAATGGGAGTGGACAAAAGAATGTGAGGAAGCCTTCCTAATCATCAAGCAAACCTTCACCCAGAAACCAGTCCTTCAAATGCCCAATGTCACAAAACCTTTCACCATCATGACCGACGCCTCCTTAACAGCCATAGGAGCTGTCCTCATGCAAAATGATAGCAATGGAGATCTACACCCTTGCGCCTACCTCTCTAAAACCCTATCACCTGTGGAATGGAACTATGATATCTACGATCGAGAACTCCTGGGGGTTATTCACGCCCTGGAAAAATAGAAGCATTACTTGCAAGGAATAGGACTTCCTGTAACAGTCATCACCAACCATAAAAACCTTGCATATTTCAAGGAACCACAGAAACTCTCCAGAAGGCAGGTGCTATGGATGCTGTTCCTTCAGGACTTCGACCTCCATTTCTCCCCAGTACCCGGAACACAAATGGGGCCTACTGACGCTCTGTCTCGACGAGACACAGTGGATACTTCCACCGACAACCAGGAGGTTACCCTCCTCCCTGAGGACATCTTCATCCAAACCCTTGATGTTGCCATAGTAGAGAAAATTGCTGAATCTACCTCCTTGGACCCATTGGTCATTACTGCCCTTAAAGCACTAAACGAAGGCACCCCCTTGATCTCCAAATCCTCACCACATGACTGGGAATATACTGAGGGAATGTTACACTACAAACATCGTCTCTATATCCTGGAACCAGCACAACATAGGCTTGTCTGCCTTACTCATGAAAGCGACCATGGAGGACATGGCAGGATTTTCTGGATTATCAACCTTTTGCAGCGCGATTATTGGTGGCCTGGCATGACCATCTTTATCTGCAAATTCGTTCAAGGCTGCATGGTCTGCCAAGCTAATAAAATCAATACTCACCCCACTACTTCAGCGTTGACCCCCCTTCCTTCCTCTTGCACTCACCCCTTCCAGCAGATTTCGGTTGACCTCATCACCAATCTCCCTCCTTTTCTTACTTTCAATTCTATCATGGTTGTGGTCGACCATGGGCTTACTAAGGGGATAATCCTCATCCCTTGCAATAAAAACATTGATGCTGCCGGAGTTGCCCAACTATTTTTTACAACTGTATTCCGACACTATGGACTCCATGACCACTGCATTTTCAATAGGGGACCTCAATTTGTATCTGCCTTTGCATGAGAACTCACCAAACTCCTAAAATACGATCTAAAACTCTCCTCCACATATCACCCCCAAACCGATGGTGAAACAGAACAAGTAAACCAAGAAATTGAGATCTATTTGCGCATATTCTGTGACGGACACCAAGAACAATGGGCAGAACTACTCACCATGGCAGAATTCTCCCACAATTCAGCCATTCACTCCTCCACTCTGAAATCCCCTTTCTCCCTCATCCTGGGATATGAACCCCGCTCCTATCCTCCAATTGGAAAGACATTCCTCCCTGCCTTGGAAACATGCCTGTCAGAACTGGAGGAAGCCTGATGGGAAGCCCTTGCTGCACATGAAAAACCCAACAGATCATGAAGGAATGAACTTCGTCCAGGTTCCGTCCCTGGGAAGTCAGTGACAAAATCTGGTTGGAGGGAAGAAACCTTCGACTGCGATACCTATCAAAGAAACTGTCCCCTAAACGAGAAGGACCATTTGAAATCACACAGGTTATCTCCCCTGTGTCGTACCACCTCAAACTACCGCCCACTTGGAAGATACATGATGTCTTCCATGCCTCTCTCCTATCCCCTTATCGAGAGATTGTGGAGCATGGCCCCAACTTCTTGGATCCACTGCCCAAATTGATCTGCAGAGAAGAAGAGTATGAAATAGATTCCATCCTCTCATACCACGGGACATGAGGACAAAGGCAGTACCTAGTATCTTGGAAAGAATACTCCACAGCTGAGAACACTTGGGAACCAGAGGGAAACCTCCAACATGCACAAACACTCCTGGATGAATATAAGTCCACTTGACCAAGAGACTTCCCCAAGTAAATGCTCCAGAAGAGAAACTTCAAATTCCAACCAGGCCTCCTCTTCCACAAGTTTTCTTCCTCTATTGCAATGACCTTCCTCTGTCTCACCCCCTTGAATATCAATACTTCTGCAACAGACTATATAACGGCTGCCCTTGGCACTATGAATCATGACCCAGCAATCCTTCTCTTCGACCACCCATCGCAACTGTATCATGGCTAGGGGTACCTATGAGTCCATCATGGCCCAAAAGAACCACCTCAAGTTACCCTATCCGTACTACATCTGCTCTAATCGCCTCCCCCCTTGTTTACAAAGAATCCTCTTCATCTCCATCCTGACCACTCCTGCCCTTACCCTACACATGGAACTAGACCTGCAATACAATTATGACAAAAAGACTAAAGACCTATGCAACCTCTTCCATACCTATCAGGTTGTTTGACTCACCGCTCATCAGCTCATTCCCCATGATTCCCCCGAACGCTTCGTGTCTGCCATACAAACCGGAGTGGACAAAGCACGCTCCTTCACCCTTGATCTCCTTTATGAAGAGGGTTTCGGGCACCTAGTAGACTGCATTGACGAAAACCTGCTCCGACCCATCATGGAGCCGTTTTTTGAGATCATGAGTGTCCATGAGTATAGGGTCTACGTCGGAGACACCCCCTGTGCTATACCCTTCGACCCTCATCTGGACACACCTGTAGTGGTGGAAAGAACTCCTTCTCCTGTTCTTCAGGTTCCACCCCCTCACTCCCTTGAAAGAACCTATTTTCCTGCTCCAATCTCCATTCCTGAATCCCCAAAAATTGACACTCATGCCTTCCTTGCCTCAGACGTTCCAGAAGACTCTCCTGTGGCCACCTGTTCACCCACTCCTGCCCCTGAGGACATGCAACAAAGAGCTCTTACTCGCCATGAGAGCCTGTTACCACCGAGGCTCTCCCAGACAACCATGAACATGTTAGATGCCACTCTTCGCCCCCTACTCCATTCCTTTCGAGGAGCTCAATCAGTTTCCCTGGATGGAGCCGGCACCTCTCAAGACCCTATCAATGTTGACACCTCCTGTGTCCCCACACATCCCCCCAAGAAACGACTCCACTGTCACCAATGCAGAAAATCAGACCATTTCTGTGTCTTGTGTGGGAAGTACACCTGCCCTTGGTGCCATAAACACGCCCCAGGACATATCCAGGCTAGATGCCCCTGAAGACGGTGTGGGGAATGTGATGAGTATGGACACATTTGTGCCAATTGCCCAGTTTACAACGGGCTCGACCATGATGATGGCTTTCTCGATGGCAACCTCGACTTCACCAACTATGAGGTCAATGAGGGAGATACTGAGGGGCCAGATCATTGAGCAGGTGCTTCAACGTTACAAAGGGGGTAATGTTATGATTTTCCCTTATAACCCCTCTTTTCCCTATGTCTATGGACTCATCATCTCTTCTAGTATCTTTGCTAGACACTTATCTTCATCTCCTCACTAGGTTCTTTCACTTTCTCATTCTACTTGTTGAGTCACGCTTTGCCTTTCCTTACATAACGGACCAAATCTCTCCTCATCATCATTCTCCTTATATGATGACTCATATTCCCTTACCAATTCAACCACAGCCCATACTGCGCACATAGCCTTATGCAGTATGCAGTCACATAGCCCCTACTGCACACACTGGATTGCGCAGTATCATACATAGTATAAGTAGCTACCAGACTTCGCCTGTACTCCCCAGCTAGTTCTATGCAATCCAGCATTGTTACTTAGCATATCCACAAGCCCCAAGTGTGCGCATTGGGTAGTGAGACACTTCTTCTCTTTGCTTCGCCCACAACAAGTCTTTGAACTACTTCGAGTGTTCGCTGTGCTACATTCCGATGCCCAGCATTAACATGATGTCAGGTAAGCTTACTCTGTGAGACATGTGTTCAATGAGAATATGTGGAAGGGTAAATAGGATGACAAGGCATCCAATGAGAATGTCTGAAGGTGTAAGTGGGATGATGAGGCATCCGATGAGAATATATGAAGAGATAAGCAGGATGACTAGGCATCTGATTGGAACATCAGAGGAAGTAAGCAGGATGACAAGGCATCAAATGGAAACATATGAAAAGGTAAGCAGGATGACTAGGCATCTGATTGGAACATCAGAGGAAGTAAGCAGGATGACAAGGCATCAAATGGAAACATATAAAAAGGTAAGCAGGATGACTAGGCATCCAATGGGAACATCAGAGGAAGTAAGCAGGATGACAAGACATCCAATGGGAATGTATGAAAAGGTAAACAGGATGATGAGGCATCCGATAGGAATATATAAAGTAAACAGGATGGTGAGGCGTCCAATGGGAATGTGTGAGGAAAACGGGATGATGAACTGTCCAATGAAGACGTATAATGAGGTCATCAGGATGATGAAGCTGACTGGTCGTCCATTGGGAGCGTAGGAGAAGAAGGGACTGGGGCAACTAAGGTAATCTTGATGATGAGGGGTTCAATGGATCATGTGAAGGGGAGAGCACAATGATATGTCTGGATGTTTCAATGGATCAGGACGATGACAAGGGATCTGGTAGATCGTTCAAAGGGATGAGCACGATGATATGTTGGGATGTTCTGGTAGGTTATGTGGAAGAATGACAAGGTTCAATGGATTGTGTGAAGGAATGAACACAATGACAGGATGGGTTGTTCAAAAAGGTTGTTCAGAGGAATGACAAAGTTGATAGATTGTGTGAGCACGATGACCAAGATGAGATACCTTGACAGGTTACATGGAAGTGCAATAAGGTGAATAAGATGATGGGATATCCAATGGGGACATCTTGATGAGACAATTGGAATGTCAAAGTATTCAGAGAGTCATGTGTCAGAGAGGGCATGATGACAAGTGTCAGATAAATCGTGGGACGGAAGGAGTACAATGATGACACAGGGTGTCTAGGATGGTTTGACAAGGAAAAAGAATGAATAGGGGTGAATCGTAACAGTAAATAGTGTCTCCATTCTTCTAGTGCATGGATTATATTACGATTTTCCCTTATAACCCATCTTTTCCCTATGTCTATGGACTCATTGTTTCTCCTTGCGTCTTTGCAAGACGCTGCTTATCTTCTTTCCCTAGTTAGCTTTCCTAGTTCCTAACTGGAACCAAACCCTACTTCTTCAATTCTGAACCAGAACCTCTTGGAACCACACTTCACTTAGTATTGTCGATTCTCTTCTTACCGGAACCTTTCAGAACCGCCTTTACTTATCTAATGGACCAAATCCCTTCTCGTCATCATTCTCCTTATATGATGACTCGTGTTCCTTTATCCATTGATACATAGCCTATACTGTGCACATTGCATTACACAGTGCGCAGTCACATAGCCCTTACTGCGATCACCGGATTGCACAGTATCCTATTTCATATAAGTAGCTACCAGACTTCGCCTGTATTTCCCCAGCTAGTTCTACACAATCCAGCATTGTTACTTAGCACATCCACGAGCCCCAAGTGTGCGCATTGGGTAGTGAGACACTTTTTTTCTTTGCTTCGCCCACAACAAGTCTCTGAACTACTTCGAGTGTTCGCTGTGCTACATTCTGACGCCCAGCATTAACAGATTACTCCAAGGAGTTCTTGGTCATAGATGTTATAGTTTTACTCAGCAGGAGATAGGGTTTTTAAGAGGTAAGCACAGGGGTGTAGGTCTCTGTTGCTATCGGTTTGCATGAGGATTGCTCCTATAGCTATTAGGAAGGTGTCTGTCATGATGGAGGGTTTTGTGATATTGGGCATCTGGAGTACTGGTTGTTAGGTGAACACCTTCTTTATGGTTAGGAAGGCATCATCGCAGCCCTTGGTCCATTCCCACTTGGCTTCTTTCTTGGTTAAGTTGTGTAGGGGTTTCATTTTGATGAAGAAGTTTAGGATGAACTTTCTGTAGAAGTTGCAAAACCCAATAAATGATCAGACTGCTTTTACTGATTAGGGGGGTTGCCATTCATGAATAGCATTTAGCTTTATGGGATCCATCTGGATCTGGTCCGCTTGGATGATCATTCCAAGGTATTCTACTTCTTCTTTGTTGAAGAAACATTTTTTCAGTTTCAGTGACAAATGGTGTTCTCTGAGTCGTTGGAGGACTTGAGACATTCGTTCCTGGTGTATGGTTGGGTCATTGGAGTGGATGAGGATATCATCCATGTAAATGATTAACCATCCTTCGGCTATGAAATCAGCAAAAGTGTAATTCATCAGGGCCTGGAATGCTGCTGGAGAATTGCACATGCCAAAGAATATCACAGTTGGCTCAAACAATCCCATGGGTGTTATAAATGCTGCTTTCCACCTGTCTTGTGGTTTGATGAGGACATTGTTATATCCCCATTAGATGTCCATTATGGTAAAGATGGATGATCCCCTAAGTTGGTCCACAAGATCCAAGATCAAGGGGAGTGGGTAGGTGTTCTTAATGGTGTGGGAGTTTAGGTATCAGTAATCCTGGCAAGGTTGAAGAAGAAAGGGGATGCTTGTGGAAATTTAGATGGGATTATCTTCCTGGATTTCAAATGTTCATCAATGAAATCTTTGCAAGCTTCTCTTTCTTTTGGGTTCAAGGGGTAGATCTTGGCTACTTTGGGTATGAAGGCTCCATCAAGATCTATTTCATGGTCAAATGGTTGAGAGGGTGGTAGTTTGTTTCCTTTTCTTTCAGCAAAGACATCAGCAAAGTCTTTGTATTCAAAGGGAAGTGGCTCTTCTTCATGGGGTTTTTTTACTGTGAGCTCTGTTGCAAGTGTGGTCTTCCTGATGATGTTTTCTATTCTTTTGTTGATTCTTTTTCTCCATAGTTTGACTATCTTTTCATCAGGATCTAGCTCCAGATATCAGACAAGATATCTTTGGCATACAGCTTTCAGGGAGTTGTGTCGCAGGATTCTGGATTTGTCTGGAAGGGCTACTTCTCCTTTTGCCCAGTTTATTGTGGGGTTGGTTTCTTGGAGCCAGGTAATTGTAATTCCAAGGATTATGTTTCCTTCCCACAATAGATGACAAGGAAATTTCTTTTCTCATTTACTTCTCTGATCTGGATTGTAAGGGTGATTTTGTGACAGATTTTTCCTCCAGTGTTCAGGGATCCATCTGTGTTGTAGGCCTTTTTGGGTTTGTCCAACTGGATCTGTTTATATCCTTTCTTCTTCACTAGATTGCAATCTATGAAGTCTCTGCTTGCTCCACAATCTATGAGGGCAAACATGTTGATAATTTGGTTGTTTTCTTGTTCAAACATCAAGATGGGAATTTGCATAAATTCACTATTTTGATCAGACAAGAATAATGGTGCTATTACTTCAGGATGGGAGAGTGTTGACCCTTTCCTCCCATCTAGAAATGCTTCTTTGGGATTTCTTCTTTTTTATCAATCTGGGTTGTGGCAACTATCTCCAGTTTGTTGATGTCATAGAGGATGTTGAGTATGCATATAAGTTCCTCCTCAGTAACACCTCTCTCTTTAAGAGTGTCCTGGTACTCTTCAAACTTGATCTTCCTGATGTGTTTGTTTCTGGTGGGGTTTCTCTGTGGGCAAGGAGGGGCCTGGTTGTTGCTTTTTCTTTGTCCTTCTGGACACTTGTCTCGGGGTGGTTTCTAGTGTGGCACCTTACCCGGTGGCATGTGAAATACTTGTTATTTTTTGAGTGTTTGGCCTTCTCTACAGGTGAAAGTCTGTTAAAGTTGACGTGGACTGCATCACATTGGGGTCTCTGGTAGGTCTCCCTTTGTTTCGGAAGTCTATCCTTCATCCCTTGTACAGATCCTTGATTCTCTTGTTCTGGGCATGAAATACTCCAAAGAGTCAAATCCATTTTGAAAGTTTTTCGGGGAGTGGGTTGATGGATAGGATCTTTGTGGAGATGTCTAGATCCAGTCTTTTTATGAGGTAGTTCACCTTGGTCATTTCATCATCTATTCCCACTATGGCCTCCACAGCCTGAAAGGCAGTGTTGTAGTTGGTGTATCTGGCATCATCCTTTCCTTGTTGTTTCAGCTTATCCAACTGCTCTCTTGCTTGGTTTTTGTAGTCAAAGGGGAAGAACATTTTTTTGAACATATCCATGAGATTAGCAAATGTATAGGGTGGAGTTTGCAAGTTGGACATAGATTGATTCCAAAAAGGTGATTCCTCTTCCTTTGCTCATTTTTGCAAGAGTGGTCAGGACCTTGGCATTTTCATTGTAGAACTTCTGGTTCATGTTGAAGTAGGCAGTCATAGCCATCTTCCATTGTGTTGCATCTTTCAGATCTCCAGAGAAGTCTGTGAATAGTCTGACCTTAAGTTTGACATCTTTTCCAGAGTTGGACATTTCTATGTCAGCTTCTGATTCTTCAAATCTGGATGGGATAGTGTGTTTGACAGGTGGTACATCTTGAGTTCTCCAGTCCTCAGTGGGGATTGATGCTGGAAGAGTGAAAAGTCCAGATGGTATTGGGATGTCTTCCAAGGAGTCAGAAGGAGGATGTATGGTCCATCCTCATTGTAATCATTGTCCTGAAATGGTGGGCAGATCTTTCTGTCAAGTGACAGAGATAGAGTTGAAGAGCTAGTTCTTTTGTTAATGCTGGGCATCGGAACATAGCACAGCATACACTTGAAGTAGTATGAAGACTCTTGTGGGCAAAGCAATAGAGTGTTCTCACTATCCAATGCACACACTTGGAGCTCATGGTTGTGCTAAGTAACAATGCTGGATTGCATAGAACTAGCTGGGGAATACAGGACAAGGACAATGGCTACTTATACAGTGACTCACAAAATTGTCCTGATGTTTGGTACATTTTCATTGTTTGTTAAATAACTATGGAACACAAACATATATCAACAAAAGATTGGCATATGAATGGAAGCATTTACTCATAGCTATGTAATGGTCAATGAATTATGTAAATCAGACCAGAAACCATGGAGATATAGATATATGTAATTTAAAACTGTTACTCATTGGGACAATTATGTGAGTGTGGTTTCAAAAACATAATAAATGCAGTTTTAGTACTTGGTATGACCCCCCTTGGCCTTGATCACTGTTTCAATCCTTTTAGGCATACTTTCAATCAACTTCTGACACACTTCTGGCTCTATCTTTTCCCACACCTCTGCCACTCTATCCCATATATCCCAAACTCCTTTGGCCTGTGTTGAATATTGGCAAAGTTCCTCTTTTGATATGATTCCAGAGATGTTCAATAGGGCTGGGATCTGGGGATTGTGAAGAGTGATATTATTGTTCTCCATTCATTCCTTGGCCTTTTTGGAGGTATGTTTGGGTCATTGTCCTGTTGAAAAATAAGATCCTCCATATTGATTCCACTTTCCTCCATGCTGAGCAGTAAGTTGTTCCTCAGGATGTCCACATACTGCTCAGCATTCATCTTTCCCTCAACCTCAGCAAGTCTTCCCACACCCTCCCAACTCATACAACCTCATACCATGATATTTCCCCAATCATACTTGACTGTGTCCTGGACCTCCCTTTCAATCAACCCCTTCCCAGCCTTTTTCCACACTCATTGCCTTCCATCTGATGCAATCCTGTTAATTTTAGTTTCATCTGACCATATTACCCTTTTCCAATCCTCTACAGTCCACTTCTTATACTTCAAAGCAAAGTTCAAGCGCCCTTTCCTATGAATTGCACTAAGCAAGGGCTTTTTCTTCTTTACCACTGCCTTGAATGAGTTTTTCCTAAGGAGCCTTCTCACTGTTTCTGAGGAGACTGGATAAGGAATGATGGTATTGATGTATTTGGTGGCTTAAACAGCATTAGCAGCCTTGCCAGTAGTAATTTGAGCCAAAATGGATTGTTGAGAGCAAGCAGAAAGCATGGAAGGATGTCCAGAAACAGGAATCAGTCAATTAGAAAGAATATATTTGAGTATCCTGGATATAGTAGACCTGCCAGCACCAGTTTTGAGGGCAATCTGGTGAGTAGAAAGACCATTAGAGGTAAAAGAGAGGATATTTTCCTTTTGAGCAGAGGAGATGGGGTGCATTGGAGAGAAAAGTTTTGATAATATAGTTCTGGTTTAAATAGCTCAAATATTGGTCACATGACATATAACATCACCATAGTAACAATCTATTGATAGTTGGTTGCCATAGAAATGGTGGAGCATCAGATTCTGATATTATTAAACAACACTCACAAAATTGTCCCAATGAGTAACAGTTTTAAATTACATATATCTCCATGGTTTCTGATCTGATATATGTTTGTGTTTTATAGTTATTTAACAAACAATGAAAATGTACCAAACATTGGGACAATTTTGTGAGTCACTGTACTTGTGGAGTGCCAGTGTAACAAGATCAACCTCGACACAGTGGCACAGATCCAGGATAAAAAAGGTAAAAAGAAGCTGAAGGTAGAAAGTATGCTCATGCCAATGTATTGTGTCATCAGGACAATCAGAGAATGTGTCAAAAATGTTACTGAGGGGGCATGTAAGAAGTTGCAGAAGTTTACACAGTCTAACAAGGCCACCACATATTGTGGGGTGACCCATGACAGGTCAGAAGGTTTAGAGGTGATGGGTGTGGTGTTTGATGTATTGAAGAATACACTCACAGTGCCAGAGACTACTGCATGCTAAAACCTTATTTTACAACTTGCAACTGTACAGATACAAATGTTTGAGACCTTCTATGCAAGAACAGAACGCGACTGAAAAGAGATCGCAGATTATGGACGTCAAACGTCAAAGAGACATCCCGAATCTGGATCGTGCTGTCTTCAGACCCGGAAATGACACGCATTCCGTCAGGTGAAAACCCGACTGATGTGACGGAAGCCTGAGCAGTGTGTTCCTTGAATGGTCCCACGATAGACTCTGTCTTGGATTCCCAGATCCGCAGTATCTTCAGATTCGGAAACGACCCGCATTCCATCAGATGAAAACCCGACTACTGTGACAGAACCAGTGTGTCCGTTGAAGGGCCCTGCCATGAGAGACCCTTTCTCGGGATCACAAATGCATACTGTTGAGTGAGCAGAACTCGCTTGCCATCAGGTGAAAACCCGATTGATCTCTGACCATCGCAAGGTGTCCGTAGAAAGGTGTAGCTAGGTTATACCCTGTCTTGGCATCCCAAATCCGGTCCGTGTTTTGCAGACCCGGAGACGACGCGCTTTCCATCAGGTGAAAACCCGACTGATGCGACCGAGGAAGTATGACCGAAGGGCCCGGCTACGACAGACCTTGTCTCGGCATCCCAAATCTGGACCGTTTTGTCTTCAGACTCAGAGACGACACGCCGTCCATCAGGAGAAATCCGGACCGGTTTGTCTTCAGACCTGGAGACGACACACTTGCCATCAGGTGAAAAGCCAACTGATGTGATCGACTTCGTAGGTCCCATGAAGGACCCACCTACGAGAAAGCCTATCTCGGCATCCCAAATCCGGACTGTTCTGTCTTCAGACCCGGAGACGACGCGTTTTCCATCAGGTGAGAACTTGACTGATGTGACCGGTGACCCATAGAGAGTGACCCATGAAAGGCCCGGTCACGGTAGACCCTGTCTGGGTATCCCAAATTCGGACTGTTTTGTCTGTAGACCTGGAAACAACACGCTTTCCATCTGACGAAAAACCGACCGACCTAGTGTGTCCTTTGAATGACCCAGCCACAAGAGAAACTGTCTGAGCATCCCAAATTCAGACCTGGGCCTTTTTGAGCGAAGACGCAGAAACGACGCACTTTCCATCAAGTGAAAATCCGACTAATGTAACCTGATGAGTGTGGTCGAAGGGCCCTGTCACAAGGAATCCTGTCTTGGCATCCTAAATCCCCAGCGTATTACCTCTAGACCCGGAGATGACACACTTTCCATCAGGTGAAAACCCGACCGATGTGACAGATGAAGTATGCCCTCGTATAACGCTCTGCAATGATGGCATGATATCAACCCCACCCGTGTTCGTCGTCGAAGTGCCTTGAGTTTATGACCGTACATGCGTCGAACATGCGAATTCTCTCCCCACATTGACACTGCAGAGATATACAAGTGCGGGATGCTCTGAGGAATGATACCCCGAAAAACTGACATGAATTTGACGATCTCGGATGCGAGATCAGCCAATTCCTCGTCGCTGTTCTGTTATGTAAATCATCAACTTGAATTTTTTTTTAATCTGACGGAAAACATTGACGAACCCGATACCATTGTTCGAGTCTTTCCGAGTCCATGGCCGGGATGACCGCCTTGTCTTCACCCAGAAGGTTGAGCCTTTCCAACCAAAATAGAAATTGAGAACATATGCGCTTGGTTTCGGAGAGCCTGTCGAACTGGCAAGTCAGGCGGCGGAGTTTTCGGAAATGGCCAAGATTCATTCTGGTTCCTACGACCATGAGGATGCTACAGTTGAGCGTAAAAAAAAACAGCAACGCGCTCCGATGATTCTTGTCGCCGAGGTTAGCAACCCACTCGAGGCAAACGAAAAGAAACCTGAAAACCATGGCAAACGTGCCAGTGATTCTCAGGTAGATGGCGAACACGGCGTTTGGGATATAAATTCCCTAACACATTTGCATCGATGAGTAGAGAGTATCAACGCGAATGGCTCACCACACACACCTCACCTTGCTCCCAACTCGATCCAATCGATCCAACACAAGCTATCACCCGGCATTGGGCACAACGGAACTCAACGACGGACGTGAAATCTCCGTGCGTCAGCTGTGGTAGTGAACAGACCCAGTTTACGTTTTTTTTTCTCTACATGAACATATATTGCCTACGCGGGTAAAAAGAACCAGGTCCAAGGGATATAAACATACAGTTCGAATCGAGATGTTCGTCACATAGTGAGATCGAGTGGAAACGGGTGCAAGAAATGACAAAGGTGCCCAGTATCCCAACTTCGGAGATCTATCCTCCTGGTAAAAGAAAAGGCAGCGTCAGCACATAATGTACACTACGAGATCAAAGAAGAAGTGTACGTACTTTCGGCCTTGATCTCTACGCCCATCTGCTCCAGGACTTTGGAAACGTGTTTAATCGCTTATGGAGGTGGTCTGGTGGTGATCGTAATCTGATCAACAACACCATGATGGATACGCAAGACGTCCTTGGGCGAGGGCGAAGTATCCCCGATCACTTTTTGCGGTGGTTTTGTGATGACTATAGGGGAATGAACAGCACTATGATGCATACGCGGGACGTCCCTGGGTGAGTGGTCTAGGAATCTCCCAGGTACAGCTGGACGTTGAGTTTCACGGTGGGTGAGATTGTCTCCCGCATCTTCTTCCTTGCCTTTGATATCGTCAATGACTCTGAGTCGGGAATGCCTTGGTAGAACTACGCAACGCAATAGCTAGTTCGTGCTTTATAAAAATAACAACCTCATCGCTCGCGGGACGCGATCGAGTGATGTCAACGGTGGACCAACACCGTTGAATGAACGCCCATCGACGTTCCGTGATCAGGAAATTACTGGCCGATCCGGCTTTTCCCTGCCAGGACCGCACTTATAACTTGTATATCCTTTGATATGTAACGGTAGGGCACGTTTCCAGTCAGGATCTGTCGATTCCATTTGTATTAGTACACTAGGATGTATACTTTGGATGTCACACACCTGTAGCATGACGCCGCCAAACGAGTACACATCATTGAGTGTCGTCGGTAAAACGCGGGATTCGCCGTCTTCGAGCTCGCTGTCAAGCTCCCTGAGTAACTCGGGCGCCATCCAGCGTATGGTGCCACGCGCGTGAAACGTTGTGGAAAATGTCGCCCCCCCCCCCCCCAAGTTCTGTCAATAACGTCGGTAGCCCAAAATCGGGGATCCATGCATTTCCGTTCTCGTTAAGAAGGATGTTAGACTGGATGGATCAACGTCATGTTACTAATCAACCAAGGAAACGCAATACCGCATACCCCTGATAGGTCGCCGTGCACAATAGAACGCGAATGTACTACAATGATATACCCTCAGTGGATTGTGGTAGGCCGGGCCTGGTGCACTCACAGTATTGTAAACCAGAAGTAGTGTTGTCGAGCTAATGGGACTGGGATCAGGTTCCAATCCTATTTGGAATAGACACCTACTAGACCAAGGATATTGACCACCGAGAGAGCGGTATGGCGGTCCCTGAGGTAGGTCGTCAAGGTACCATTTTTCCGCCCAGGGACACACCATACAAGATACCGACCAAATCCTGTAGTCGTTCCAAGGAAAGGCAACACGCTGTCATGCTCGATGCTCAACCATACTTTGACTTCCCGACGGAGCCGCTGCAAGGGTACCAAAATCGGTCGAGCCTAGCCAGAGAAGGGGTGTATTCATCATTATCTTTTCTTCCTTGGCAGAGTCGGCGTCTCCGCCAGAGTAAGTCCTGATAGCTTTGATAGCAACCTATATTGTGCTACTTGTTGGTTCTATCACCGGCATCGAGCACATGAAATACGTACTTTGATGGACTTTGCATCCGATTTAAGCGTCCCTCTATAGATATCCGCGAAACCTCCAGACGCAACTGGATCATGACCTTCCCGAGTAATCTGGGTGGTAATATCGTTTGGAAAGCATCGGCTATGGCGGTTACTTGAGCTACAGACAATGAAATTTTCATACGGTAACTTACTCGTGATTGAGTTTGCGTGCTTCATCATGCGGATAATCAACACGAGTCGGGTTATCATAGCAAGGAGGTTGCCTGACCCAACTCAGGATGAATTGCAGTACTGTTGGAATTGTCATTCTCATCCTCCACAGCAATTGGCTGGAAAGACTGTGAACAGGTCAAAATGTGTACTGTGCATGCTGCATACCCTAGTCGAACGTCGTGCATTTGCATTTGCCCTGGTGAAACTACGCATGTCTTTGATATATTTCAGGACGGAATCCATATTTTAACGGACCACGTGAGAGCGAGACCCGCGCGGCCGTGCGCGTGAATGGTGTCCAGTACAATATCTCTAGTAATGGGAGCCCTAGGACTCCAAGGAACCACAGGACCCCAGCCACTACTAGTTTGGAGCGCGAGCAGCGCACTAGGATCAATATGACCAAACTACACTCGGCTTCGTTCCATGCCGAATATAAGCTAATCGATCTGGGATTTAGTTTAGAACTCTGACCTGAACCCGGTGAGTCGACTCGTCCCCGAATATATATCATGCAGTGGTCACTCCCCGCCCGACTCCCCGGATTCAACCCTTCAAGTTCCAGGCTTCAGGTTCGTCCAAGAACTTCTTGAACGAACGTTGGTGGTACGACGCGCTGATCTTCTAACTTGAATGCCGTTGCCGTGCTCGCCGACGGGCGAGTTAGGGCCCAGTTTTTCGTTGTGAGTTGTGAAGCTTGTGAAATCCGAGTCGCTTCGGACGACTCGGGTACGCCTAACGTACTCTAGTTTCATCTTTGGCATGTAAGTAGAAAAAATACATTGACATGCATGATGAATTTATTTATATCTACATGGTGAAAGGTCCAAGCCTAAAGGATGCAGACAGGTTGGCACTTGATCCGGCGAAGTTCGAACTCTCTGTACGGCTCTGGAAGCGCGAGGACTGACGCACCATCCCGAGTCCATTCCACCTCCACGATCTGATCCACGCACCCAGCTATCCAGCACAATCGGAGTTCCCAGTCCCAATCCCGGTCGTGGACAAGACACACATCCCAAAGATTGGCCTAGACGCCGGGTCGCCCGTGCGCCATCAAGAACGAAAGAAGAGTCCGCTGGCGAGCCGGGTCCTGTCCACGCTTGTCGGCATTACCCGAGTCCGTTCCGCTTCTACGATCCGATTCACAACCAACCCAGGCCATCTAGTCCCGGTTGTGGACACAACACGAAGTCCAAATACAGGCTACTCCCCGCCTCGCGAGTGCCCTCTCCAACGAATCTCTCGATGGCAACGTCGTCCTACTAGTAACTGAACTCGGCGCGATAGAGGATCCCTCTCTCCCGCCTGCCCTGCGCCCTTCCGCCTCTCTGGTCCCCTCGCTGATTTAGAAACGTTCGAGTTCCAGATCGATCCGATGTTGCTCACGTTGGGTTATCCCAAGCCGGGGTTGAGGCTGGGGCTGGAAGGACCGGGGATGTCGTCAACAATGTCGATGTCGTGTGCCAGTGCGTACACAGACGACCGCACACGTTTGTATCCGTTTCGTACGAGGGCGATCATGCCCTTGGACTTGGACTTGGACGCGCGGTGCGAGAGCATATCGACGCCAACGCATCCGAGTCCCAGAGATATAGACACACAATGTTGAGAATTGTATAAAATGTTCGGGACTTACTAGTAGTAGTATTCTAGTATTTAAGATGACGTTCAAGTTACAAGTCACGGGTGACCTATTAACCGCCGCCCGCCATTGACTAGAACTAACTATCTCGGATTGTTTGATGCCTGGTACCGTAAAGCACATAGATCTATATAGCCGAGTGCACCATTGAGTGAGCTATCTGATGAGATCCAAGTGCTATCGTAGGTAGGTACGGATCTGCTACTAGTACTGATGTTTCCTGAGTTAGTGTAGTAGCAAGATAATGAGTAAGAATAAGTCTTTTTGGACCACTAGTAATAAATTTAATGGTAGCGCGCTGCGCTACTTAATTTTTGTTTATATCATTTTATCTTTTCTGGAGCAGGGATCGGGGTCAATAAGTGTTCGGACTTTTTATCTGGTTCATGACTGGGAGCCGAACAGGTTGACAAGCCGAACATGTTCGGACGCCAATAGGGACCGAATAGGAACCTTATTCAAAGTATTCCAACAACCTGAGGCCCTGGTCTACCGGCGAAACTCCGAGTCCGAGTCTACTATCGCTTACTAGTACTAGGCTACCTGGCCACACCAACTGGAAGTCATACCTGGACACTCTTCAAAACTCTCGTACGACACTCAAACTCTCGGCTATATATTCTAACCTAATACAAAGTTAAAGCATGCTGAACGGTGCATTTTTCGTCAAGTTAGCCACGAGCGTAACGAGAAGCAACTTGAATGTCACATTTTGCAATGAATTGTGTGACATTTGTGACCGGCCAGGTATGTATCTAAGCGATACTAGTAGAACTTTGTTGGAACTCTTAGATCAATTCTTCCACCTAGTACTTACTTGCTTAGGCAGCCTGTTTTTGACCATGGTTCGCTTTCATATTCGGATGCCAAACGGTTATATCACTCCAGGTTTTGTTATACACTAACTCGTCAAAGTCTATGCCTCTCCTTCACTCAAACCCACCACAGTTATCTGAACAACTGGAATGCTGAAACGAGGTTCATCAACTGCAACGTCTGATTCGCTCAGACAATATCCGAGATCGCTGAATTTCGTCATGCGACAGCTGGCGCTTTCGATGGCATGGATGACAACGTCCCTTCCGAGTTGTTTCGGAAAATGGTTCAGCTCACAAGCTATGACACATATGCGCCATTTATTGCAAGGTTTTTTGAACAACCGTGCAAGCAGAGTGCTATAATTGATTTATTATCTCCTGGAGTACCCCATTATCTTCTCAAGTCCAGCTCGACGTCAGGCGGTTCCCCGAAATGGTTCCCCCAAATACTACCACTTAGATTTCGCAGCGTGGGGGATAAAGATTCTGACACGGCGACAATCTACCTAAGTTATGGGTCAGTCCGGCGCTTGAAGGTTTACTTGGATCTGGAGCCTGAAAAGGACGAAGAAAAAATGGCAACATTGAGTATGATGCAGCTTGCTTAACCTCTATATTCTGACTTATCATCTGCCCAGTATCGGACCATACAGCGCTGTATGCTGTTGGATTCATAGGGAAATGGCAATCCTTCCTGCTCATGCATGTGTTGTTTGCACTCGGCACCAGGTCCCTCGAATGATGTCCATGGCTTTCGTCACTTCATTTGTGGAGATGATGCGCTACCTCGATATGGAGTCCGGCACCATTGTGGACTGTATCGCAAACGGTACAATCCCAGAATTGGATGGGATTACAGACGTTCGGCATTACTTGGCGGTCAGGACTAGCCTTCGAAATGCATATATCATGGTCTGAGTGAGCCCTGACTAGTTGAATATATCGCCTGATCCCGAACGTGCGGCAGAGTTGCGCGATATCTGTCGCCCAAGTTCCCGGCCAGGATGATGTAGTCACGTTTGGCCTAAGTTGTGTTTGGTCATTGGTATCGCTAGCGGTACCTTTGCATCATCCGTCCCCTTGGTGCGTATATCATCCAGGTGTCTAGTGTACTTACCCTCACTGTTCTTATGCAGGCTCAATATTTCCTTGGTTCCAATCCACATATATTTCCTCTTGTCTATGAATGCACGGAAGTAAGTTTTGATCGGGTGGCCATACGACCCACTTGAATTGAATCGATTTAAGCTATGCAGTGAAAGCATTTTTGAGTTTTTGGATTCAGAAAAAGTGATTCAATTGACAACCTCGCACAGCTCGTGAGTATTCCGCGTGAGGTGAGACTTCCATACTGATTCGTAGCATAGTGGGAGGTCGAACTAGGAAAACGATATGCACCCGTAGCAACCATTCATGATGACCTTTGGCGATATTGCCTCGGAGACGCAGTCGAGATCGCTGGGTTTGACCCAACCGATGGCGTTCCTATCATAAAATTCATTGAGTGCCGAAAGTGAGCTTTCTCATTTAGACATGAGTTCTCACTGACAAACGTCTTTTGTGACAGTGTAGTGATCCGATTGAAACCTATCACGGTTACCGAAAATAAGTTGAGGGTTGCCATGTCCTTGGCGATTCCGAATAATCTCGTAAAAATTGTCGACTGGACCCCGACGGTCGACGATCGATGCGTCCCTGCCACAATTGGATTCTTTGTCGAGCTCTCCGAGTCCCCTGACCAAGGTACAAAAATTTTATCTGTCTGTTGTGTCACACACATCTGACTTGCGTTGGGCATGGTGCTACCCTATTACCATAGTCCCCGATCTTACATTCACGACGGAAAATGTCCTCAATGCGCTCTCAGGATCAAATGACAATATCGTCAAGGCCCTCGCATGTGGGGATTTCCACAAACCGACCATCCAGATCGTCCGACCTGGGACGTTTAGTGACTTTCGTCAATGGAAACTCGACGGGGTCGGTAACAGCGTTGGGCAGATCAAGGTGCCTGCTGTGTTGCCCAAACCAACGTATGTTACTTGGTTTTCAGATTGCGTGGTGCAGGAACTGTTAAATATATGTATCTTGGGGAGTTTTGTCTCGCGAGAGTCACTGTCAGTGGGTCTTGGAAGTACTCCCGTGGCGTGCCTGGCTCGTCAGAACACAGCGAGTTATTTGAGAAGGAACTGAACTGCGTGGTATGCACATTTGTATGTACGATCAGCTCAAGAAATGGAATGTATGTATGACGTCCCCATGTACATAATAACATTGATGTGCTAGTCCTGTGCTCGTATCAAGCTTGCTCTTAAGTCCACTAGCCAGATAAAGATAGCCATAGAGAGTGTTCCCCTGGCTTGTGATGCTTATTATGCGGTGCAAGTTGTGCCACCAAGCTTACCCCCAGTTCGGATCTGTGTTTCCAAACGGGCACAATGATGGAGCAACTCCGAGCAAGAGACGGGGGAAAGAGTTCTCCGGCTCTGATTCACCGGGCACAGGGAGACAGAAGGCAGTGAAAAGATTATTGATCCATTCCCTTCACTAGTGCTAGTAAGGCATAGTAGCATCCCACGATCAAATCTCGCAGTCGCGGTCATCGATCAAGTACTAATCTGCATCCAAGTTGGGCGGCATCAAGTCGCCGCCTTTTTTGATGCACTGATGTAGCGATGCGAGTTTGCAATATTTGTTATGTCACAGGACACGGTCGATTCTGAGGCCGACCTAATTGACACTAGTCACCCGCCAGCGTAGATGCTAGATGCTATACATTAATTTTCGCGTGATGATCGAGTCGACTCGAACACAATTGCAACTTATGTAAAGGGGAGCCAAAAACGGCGTTGTCCGTTGCCAGGATGCACTACGTCGTCGTTGGACACCCTGCGAGGGATAACGCGATAACGTACGTTCACTCACGCTTGGACGTGGCCAAACCCAGCTTCCAAGGTACTCTAACTTGAAGCTCAGAAGTCCAGGCCTCAGGTTCCAGTGGCGACGGTGGCGACTGTCATACACTTGGAATTAACTTTGGGCGCACCGCAGTGCACCGCTTCGACCTCGTCGATTGCAAAAATTGCAGCGCCCATTCTGCAGAGGTCTATTATGATCTGCTCCATGTGATGCCGGCAACGCTGAATTTAAAAACCCGTCTGCGTGGACCATCACGCACAGCCGCCATATAGTCAGGAACATTGTCATCGCATCGCCCGCACACATGATTTCTTCCTGTTGCGCCGAAAAAAATTTGGCGACGTTCTACTCCGTCAATCTAAACAAGTTACGTTCCCGCGATGTAAAACGTATATTATATAAACGTGAGCTATTCTCGCTGATTTTCATTGTTCCCCTCGCGAGCTACCCGTCAGTTCGACTGTAACCATGTCTAGTTCGCTCGCTCGCGTCAGTACTGCTACGAAGAGCCGAACTACTGCAGAGGAGAGCCCAATATCTCCACTGCTCGCTTCCCCGGTTTCTGCTCATGACCATCATTCACACGCCGCCGGGATATGCCCCATCAGAGGCTTCGACCATGCCTACTGCCCACCCCAACCCAATGACAAAAGGTCACCTTGCCCCGCCCTAAACACCCTCGCAAACCATGGTTTTCTGTAAGTCCAATATCTAATATCCACCCTTGCGATCGCGCTCATCCATTCATGTGAACCCAACAGACCCAGGGACGGGAAGCAAATTGGTCCACTCGCCATCTTCTGGGCACTGGTGGAAGGATACCACATATCGATGTTCTTGGCTGCCATCCTCGCTTTCGGTGGATGGTATTTCCTCGGTCAACTTCGTAGAGTATCCCTTTGGGATCTTTCCCGTCACAACTGCATCGAGCACGATGCCTCTCTTTTCCACCTCGATGCGCACAACGAGGACGAGTACGCACCCGCCGCAATCAGCAAGTCGTTGATAAGGTCGTCTCTCCACCACGGTGGTCGTTATCATCACGGCCGCATGACCCTCGAGGACGTTGCCAACATTCGGGTGAAACGCGAGGCAGAACTTTCTCGACCGTTGGAATCGTGGCAAGCGGAGATTGCTCGGGGTGAGATGGCCGTCGCGATTGGCATTTTGGGCGGCAAGGATGCGGACAAGAACGGACTTGATCTTGAGGTGTTGCGTCTTTGGGTGACGCAGGAGCGTCTTCCAGATGGTTGGAAACCGGACCATACCCAAGGTATCTTCAAAACAGCTCGGATGACCAAAGTCATTCGAGATCGCATGAAAGCGATGAAAATGGGTTGGATGCATAACATCTTGGATGAGGAGCGCTCGCCTACGTCGCCCGCAGGCGATGTAAAGTCAAAAGACATGTGACATGCCCGTTGTAGCATCTGCACCCACGCGTCCACGGCACGATGGTCGGGCCTCCTCTCACGGTATTTTTATCTTATTGGTAACGAAGAACAGTTATTTCTGTCGACAAACTACGGTACTTTATGTATTCTGCGATATTTATGTTGTACTGAAACGTACGTACGGCACAGACCGGAAATGAGCTGACCCAGTGCAATGTATGGGGTAACTAGAGATATGACAAAATAAAGTTGTTCAGGCATCGATATCACGGACCAAAGAGTCAACAATAGACATCTAGGCATGACGTACAAGAGTAATGATAAAGGTCAGCGTTGCGCGCACATTGTACAAATTGTGTCCGAGCCCGGACTTTTGAGCTTCGTTCGGAAGCACATCATGTCAACGTTCGGATAAAGAAAAACATAGAATTATGGACATGCATTTTTTTTCCACGATATATCTACATGAGCATACCTGCGCGGGTAAAGAAGAAAAGAAGAGGTCCAAGGGACGACACTAGGTTACAGACATATAAGATTCGATCGAGATTTTTTGTCATATAGTTGGTGTTTGAGTGGAGACGGAAGCAAGAAGGGAAAAAAAAAGGTGTTGAGAACAGGGGAAAACAACCAATGAGAGCAGTAGTGGCAAGGGTGTCAGATCGACCGACTGGAAAAACTTAGAGCAGGAAACATAAACAGCGGAATGAAGATGGTGCAAGTGAAAAAAAGGAAAAAAAAAAGGGGAACGGACACAGATTATAAACGGATGCTAGGGTATGCGGAAAATTGCAGGAGTGCGATCACGTACCCAGAAGAAAGGAAAAAGTAGCGTAAGACTTATTATGGGAGAGGTGCCTGCCAATATCTCAACTTTGGAGATCTGCCCTCCTGGTTAAAAAAAAGGGCAGTGTCAGCATGTACACTACGAGGTCAAAAAAGAAGCGGACGTACTCTCTGATGGTGTCGTACAAGAATTTGTAGCTTCGTAGGTTACCCTTCAAACGACGGATATCAAGACTATAGGTATCTTTGAGGCGATCTATCCGCGTCAGCTCAACCGAGAAGCGAACTTCATCTCCTGCATCCTGGGCCGTGTCACCATAAACAGGTTCCACGACACCGGACGCCGTGGGCTCTACAGGCGAAGGTGCCATAGCGGTATTCTCGTCATCAATAGACAACGAAGGGTGTGTGGAGGCCACACCAGAAACCTGGGACGACTGCCTTCGCATGAGGAGTCCTTTCAGCATGCCACCAGGGGAGGGATGAGATGGAACAGGAAGACCGCGTTTATCAACCTACCACCCTTCTCATCAGTGACTTTGAAACGACAACTAAATGAATCACTTACGCCATTGGATGCCGCGGATCCGACCATCGTAAATGCAGCCAACCCGCTCCCGCTTCCAACCGTACTAAAGCCCAACCCAACTGTCCCACCACTCTTTCTCCTCTTTGCACGGACACACCTATATTTGTATTCACTTTCGGCCTTGATCTCCATGCCCATCTGCTCCAAGACATTGCAAACGTGTTTAATCACTTCTGGAGGTGGTCTGGTAGTGATCGTAGTCTGATCAACAGCACCATGATGAATACGCAAGACGTCCTTGGGCGGGGTCGAAGCATTAAACTTCCATCCAGACCTGGAGAACGAGAACGACGCCTCCCCTGGACCAGCGGACCGACCATGCGTTCCAGTCCTGTCCAACTCCGTCTTGGAACTCGGCGTCGGAATTTGCGAGCGCGACGAAAGATCGGTGCCAGCGCGGATGGCCCTAAGTTCAGGCGACTCTTCTCCATCAGGCTTGACGTTGCTTCTTCTCCTGAACCATTGCATAACATTACGAGCTTTCGTCGTCGATGCGGGCATATCGTGGGTTTGATGTCCATCCTTTGCCACGCTGGGGAATGCGGTGCCACGAGTAGTCTGAGAAGGAGAATCAGTAGAAGACGGCGGCAGCTGCTTCTCGAGATCGCGGATATCTTTGCCCGGGGTCTCTGTAACGGGAGTCTTGCCTTTCCGTGACTTGATGGTGCGACTAAAGGGTTCGACCATAACTGTCAGCGTGTTCCTCCTGTTCTTCTTGGCCGCGTCTGTCGGGCTGATTGAGACTGGGCTCAGGAGGGTGTTCTTGGGGGTGTCATCGGTGCTTGTAACGGTGGATGATGCTTTCTTCTCCTCCGCGACGGGCGTACCAGCAGCCGAACTCTCAGATGGGACACGGGACCGCATACCATTGACAGCGGTTTGGTCACCGTTGGTACCGAAGATTTTTCCGAGCCCAAATTTGTCCACCGACAACCCTTTGCGGTGGCGACTTGATCCAGAACCTGTAGAACCTTGAACGGATTTGAGAGATTTGTCCTCTCCGTTCGTGGCAGTAGAAGGACTCGCAGGAGAGATGGCCACCGACGGTGTCTGCGGCTGATTCTCGCGCAGAGCTGCAGAAGGCGTGAGGTGGGTCGTGTCGACACGGGTAGGGGTGGGAGTAGACGGAGGTGGAGGAAGCGGTTTTGGCGGAGACATCCCCGCATCGAGAGTGACCTGGGTACGGGGGGTGGCATGAGATCCAGATGGTACGCGATCGCGAGACCCCGCACGCTTGGCGTTGGAACGAGAAGAAGTGGAGGGTTTGCCATGGCTGCCAGGGGCCTGCTCCTGGGGATGGGGGTCGCCGGGATATTCCACTTGAATGGTGTGCCGGAAACCGCCGGCAGTTCTCTTCTTTCCTGCATCTGTAGGGGATTTTGCAGAACCATTGGAAGGGTGCAATGAGTCGATGTCTTGGATATTAGGACCATCGGATGGCCCATCGTCTGGTAATAAGATTGTGACAGGAATATTGACGACGGTTGAAGGGGCAAACGGATCGTCATCGGCAGGGCTAATAGACGTAGCAGGGGTGACAGCAAGGGATACAGCATTACGAGAGTGAGGTGCAGATGGAGATGATGATGAGTATATTGACTGGTCGACGGAGGTTTCGTAGAGGTATTCTGGCTGACCAGGTGGTAAATTGGCTCTATAAGAGTGGCTCCTTGGGGCGGTAGAAGAAGCTGCGGGGTTAAGCATGCCATCGACCCGGGCACTTTGTGTACGGGCAACTCTGCTGGGTTCTGATTGAGCTGTAGCTGCCTGGCGCATCTGTCTCTGATAGGCCAGCCTCTTCATCTGGTGCTGTTCCATGGCAGCGCGCTCAAGTTCATCGACACCGTTGGAAAAGATATGCGCGTAAGCGGACAACCAAGGGTGTGCCATGATGGAGCGCAAATCAGCGCGACGGGTAGGATCTGGGACGAGCATCATGGAGAGGAGGTCTCTCGCTTCGGGAGAGACATAGTCGGGGAAAGAGAGGGGGGTATTAACGATATACTTGTACAAGAGATTGATATTATCGCCATCGGGGTTGGCGGGGTCGTCGTCAAAGGGAAGGTAGCCCGCAAGCATGGCGTAGAGGATGACGCCGCAGGACCAGATATCGACGGCAGAACCGACGTAAAGACCCTCGGAGATAACCAACTCCGGTGCAGCATAGCAAGGAGAGCCGCAACTGGTCTGCATGAGATCGTCGGCACGATGTTCGAAGCGGTTAGCGAAGCCAAAATCTGTGATTATAACGTTGCGATTGCGATCGAGGAGAAGGTTTTCGAGTTTGAGGTCACGATGAACGATTTTCTTTTGATGGATGTACCAGACACCAGAGATGAGCTGGGAAAAGAGTTTTGCAGCATCTTTCTCCTTGAGATAGCGGTGTGCCAAGATATGGTCAAAGAGCTCGCCGCCCGAGGCGTATTCGAGAATGATACCAATGTACTTGTCAGTCTCGATGACGTCGTAGAGTCGGACGATATTTGGATGTTTCAAGGTCTAGGACACGTGAATATCGAGACGATCGTTGGAGAAGCAGCTTACCCGGAGGACCTCGATCTCACGTTCGACCTTGGACATGCGTACGGAGCTGTCGATGTTTCCGCGGCGGATTAATTTTACGGCGACCTCTTCGCCCCACTGATTGTGCAGGCCGAGTTTTACCTTGCCAAACTCGCCCTCACCGACGGTCTGCAAGAGGAGATACGGGCCAAACTTTGGGATGGTTCTTCTTGGGTGAGCTGCGGCATAGGCGACAGCAGCAGGGTGGGAATACACGTCGCGATATGCAGGTTGATCATCGGGAGGATGCTGGGGAGAAACGACCTGGTGGGATGCCCTTTGTCTTCTGGAGGCAGACTGGTTGGGCGATGGTTGGGCAGAGGCGGAGACGGGACGCGAGGCAGCATGTCGTGACGAGGACGAGTCGGGTATTTGAAGATTGCTCATTTGCGCAACTTTAAAAGAAAAAGAAAAAAAAAGTCAGCCCCAACGACGAAAATTCAGTGTACGAACGGTCGCTCACCTCGTTTACCCCGCCGCAATACGCAGTGGACGGGGAGAGCACGTATCCTCGTCGATCTTTCAATTTTAAAGCTCCGATAGTGCCGCGAATCTGATCCCGACGGAAGCGAAGTTCGGGCCGAGCCGTACTTATACAGTGAGCTCCACTTTCCCAGCACTGACTAGCGTCTCTTGTAGCTCCCCGTCCGCCAATGCCGGCTCCACCCATTCCTTCACAAACTTGTCCACCTGTTCCGGTGCCCTCCCGATGAACGTGCGTGGGTCCAGCAGCGCTTCGAGTTCCCCCGTGATGGGATCAAAGTACGCGTCCCCTCGCACGCGCGCAATCAGATCGTTCTCCATCCCCAGGTCCTTCACCTGGTGCGCGGCCTCGTGCGACAGCACCTGTCACATCCCGTCATATATCACATCATCCGTGACAGCACAACTTGGCTCACTCTGATCTTCTCGTGCGCTTCTTGCCTATCCCCACCCTTTTTCACGATCGCCATGATCAGGTTCTCTGTCGCCATGAACGGAAGCTCCTGAGAAATGCGCCGCGCGATCACCTTCGGATACACCACCAGCCCCTCAGACACATTTCGCAGCGTCGAGAGCACAATATCTGCAGTGAGAAACGCCTCTGGCAACGTCACTCGGCGATTCGCACTACCGAGCTGTCAGTCATGTGGCAATGAATTCATCTCGGGACCGTGACCTGTCATCCAACGTCCGCTCAAACCACTGTACGCTAGACGTCATTAGTGCATTTTGATGCAATATCATCAGGTGTCGTGATAAGCTGCACACACGCTCAGAGCGCATTGGGTTCCGCTTGTACGCCATTGCAGACGAGCCTATCTGTGTCGACTCAAATGGCTCTTCGACTTCCTGTAATCGGCGTCAACTCCGAGAATCCTGCACGGAAATCCACACACTTTGAGATTGGCCAGCAACCTCAAATCAGTCGCAATCTTGTGCGCTGTAGCACCAAGTGACGCGAGGGGGGCCAAGACGTCCACATCGATCTTGCGCGAGTAAGTCTGAGAGGTCACGGGATACGCATATTCAAACCCGCTGAGCTTGGTCACGAGTCTATCCAGCTCCTCCACTTTGTCGTGGTCCCCATCAAACAATGCCACGAAACTCGCTTGCGTCCCGGTCGTTCCCTTGACACCACGGAATCCGAGGTCATCTCGCGCACGCTTCATATTCCGCAAATCCCATAGTAGCTCCTGAAACGTGGTCAGGTGTGCTATTCTTATCACAGAATGAACAAACATTACTTGGATCCAGAGCGTCGCACGCTTCCCAACCGTAGTGAGCTGCGCGGGTTGAAAGTGCGTAAATCCCAGAGTTGGCAGGTCCTTGTATTGGACCGCGAACGCCGAGAGGCGTGAGATCAGAACGGCGAGAGATTTTACAAGATATCCAAGTCCGGTTCGCAAAAAGATCAAATCTGCATTACTGTATCCTGATTCAGCTCCGGGGAATCGCAATCAAAACAGCCACACGCACTCTGTCACATAACAGGAGGTGGCGCCCAGGCTGCAAAGACACATATACATAACCATCACTGTGAAGGGGCGTAGCACGCACTGGATAATGCCTGCCGCAGCTGGTGCAACTTGACCAAAAGTGTGAACGTGTGCCATAACATCGTGACGACGCTTCTTCTCTTCTTTGGCTGCCATCTCAAATTGTTCAGGAGTGAGATCCTACCCTGCCATATTCAAATGTGAACCCCAACAGTCTAAACGTGTTCCGTACGAGGTTCGCCTTCATCTGCTCGAGAGCTTCATCAGTGATCGGAAGTCCGAGCTGTTTTTCGGCAATGGCGAGATTGAGCCACAACATTCTCCACGTTTTGAAACGGTTCTAGAACCCTCAACGACCGTAAATCGTGGACATCGCCTCGAGTGTTATGGCACGCACCGCGGAGGAAAAGAGATACGACATCTCTTTGCTGGCATAACGGCTGTTTCACCACGATTAAATTTTGATGGCTGTGACGATACTGGAGAGAATTATTTACCTTGCAAGCGGTGTTTGGTAGGTCTCAAAGGCCTCCATTGTCAAGGCACTTGGACGTTAGCTTGCCTCTTCGATGTACCGAAAATTCCCGTGATTAGATACTCAGACAAGGCTTACGTAAGTAGTGGTTTGTTCAAGCTTGAAAGCTTCTGTATAGTATACCATAAAGTTATTATCCGAGGCTCGGATCGTCTGAACAAGTTGGATATGGAGGTGTTGCTGTGCCTTGTTGTCGAAGACTGGCCCCTACGTGCAGCCAATAATTCTCGAGTCTGACTGACTCGGTATGGGGTCTCAGCCTGAGAGAAGTTATAGAAGCGCGACACGACCGTCTCTTCCGAGTCGCAGAGTGGCTGGTTTGTTACTGTACCGCGTAGGGTTCAGTCGTGGTAGACTTGGAGGTGCACAGTTTAATCCCCGACCCCTCCCCAAAACTTACCGTCGTGTGCATCCAGCGTGCATGTACGCCGCAACCCGGTCAAAGGTAACGCGCCTTGTTCTCCACTCGTCAAGCTAGCCGCAGCTTCAAAGAATTGGTCTAGATTGGCAATATACGCCGACCGGGGCGTCATCGTGCTCAACAAACCGCCTTTTCTTGTCTGTCAAGGGTCCGACGCACAGGATGTACGTGAACACAGGCTGGCAACGCGACCTTTGTTAAACTTGCATTCGCTTGCAGGGCCAGAAGCCCAGGGAAGGAAACGTGGACAAATTTAATGACCTCTTGTCAGGTGCGTGCTTCACATTTTCTGATGATGAGTCTACCGTGAGCTTGTTGTTGCAGACCTGAAGGGTCACTTTCATCTGGATAAAGTACCTCACACCGTTCATCGCTTGGACAAGGTTCGTGACACGTTTTTAATCCCGACGACGACGGTACAATCACATTCTCCAGGCCACCACCGGAGCACTCGTCCTTGCCAAAAACATTACCGCCGCGAGACAGCTATCCCAACAGTTTCAGGATAGATCTGTTGGCAAGACCTACCTAGCCCTGGTGAGGGGAGGCGAAAAATCGTTCGAGGCTCGGAGTGGTGAAATCACAGATGCTCTCGAGACGGACGGTGGGCATGTATCTCTCAGCCAGAGCTGTAAAGCCAAGTTCGCGGCCACGGATTGGGAGCTCGTGGCTTCCTCCGTTGGTACTCTCCACCCATCCCTCATTTCATATCCACTGAAAACACGTTGCACAGCCCAAGGCACCGCTTTCTTTACTCAAACTTAGGCTCCACACCGGGCTGAAACACCAACTTCGTGTTCACCTCGCTCATTCATTACATAGCAAGCCACTCCGCTCGTATGCTTTCAGGATTCAATTACTGACACTGTTCAAGCTCCCATTCTTGGTGACCCTGTATACTCTCGCAGCCCAATTTCCGAGAAAATTGCCCGCACTATCAGAGTTCCGGAAAATAGGTTGTTTCTACACGCTTCCCGTTTGTCCTTTTCCGTAAGCATCTGGCATCCCTATTATTTCTACCCATCACATCTGATTAAGTTATCTCCGCTTCCCTTAGCGGTTTAGGAAAACGGGGCCCAACAAACACTTTCGACTCGAGGTGGCAGCAGCCCTTCCGAGCGACTTTGTGACCCTTTGCAAGGATGCAGGTATCCCGTTGGATAAGTGGGACATAACCGGTGGACTGTTCGTAGACGGCAAACCTATTGGTCATGAAATACCAGACCTCGATGGCAAATGGCTGAAGTCGAGCCACACCGTGATCCGTTGACCAGTATGTTCCAACCAAGTACATACTTGTGGCTCCATGATGGCTTATCAGTCTCAGGGATTTGCGCAAGGCACCAGGCAACGTGTGTCTGTTTCCATTTAGTCGTTCCTAATCCTTGGCCCATTTCATCCTATAACGATACTCTGTACTGCTACTAAACCTTGTTAGCTCCACTACCTATTCAACCGGGCTTCCTCGTGTTTACATCGTTGTTTGGCGGCGACTATGTAATGTACCAAGTCAAATACGTACAGTATCAACGATACTGTCAAGAAGGCGAAGACCTGATTCCCATCAGTTTCGTCATCAGACCGTGCATGTCCCTAAGACGGTCGTTGTAATGTGGTTAGATGTACATCAAGGGGCGTGAATAAGTACGCTAGTTTAGAGTCTGTCATAGTATATGGCTACATCGACCAGCGAGGTGGGCCCTGTCGCGGTCAATGGAACGTGCCATCGAACGTTCATTGGAACGTTGCAGCGCGGACCGGTGGATGGTGGCCCCCCGGAGCTTGTGTTTGTCCCGAGAGCTGGATCTGACCTTCTTGTTGGGCCTTGAGCAAGTTCCCGACACCCACGGCAATGGCGCCAACAGCTTGAGCGACACCGGTAGCTAGGACCGTACCCCCGGTAATAGCAGGAATAGTCGGCAACGTTCCCGCAGTGATGAGAACGGCACTGAGTGTCGTCATCGCTCTTGGGTGCTCCGCGGTGAGGAAGTTGAGTGCGTGGCATGCATTGAGTAGCCAAGTGGGCACGTTGGACACCGTCGTCACTGGTATCACGACAAGCAAACGTTGAGCACGATGAGAGGACGCGTGATGAACGGACTCTACCTTGTTGATCTCCGCTGGGAGCGGGCGGTTGTGTCGCAACAGGTAATGGTGGCAGTGGGGCGGACACCGCCATCGACGTCGTCACCGCGGGGCCCATGGTGCAGGAACGCTGCGGGGTATGACGAGATTTGAACGCCGATGTTGCAGCATGGATCGCCGTGTCGGATAATGCCTTGACGGGGTTCGGCCGAGATTCCTTGGGCGGAGTCGGTGGAGGCAGGGGTACATCCGCCTTGGTCACCTCGACGAATTCCGTGTCCTTTGAACTCTTGTCTTTCGACGAGGCCTTCCAGCGTGTGAGCCAGCTCCCAGACGACCGACGCTCCACCGTCACAGAGGTCGTCACAGTAGTGTCAATTTCCCCTGCAATAAGAATAAAAAAATCATGGACGTGAGTCGTTGTCGTTCACCCTCTGGGTATCCCTCGAATGATTAGTGCGTACATCCCATGTTTTTTATTGCGATCCTGAACTTCTTCCAGCTCCAGCGGTATTTACCGCCGTTGATTTGAGCCATGACGTTCTTGAGCTCCGTAAGGCGAGCCTTTGCCTTCGGGCCCATGTAGTGTTGAGCGACCTTGTGCCAGTATTCTTCTGGCACCTTGCGCTCGACACACCCCGACTTGATTTTATCAAGCCACTCGTCGACGGGCATGTCTTTCTTTGGTTCTCCGTAGAACATGGGCGGGTTAGCCCAAGATTCGTAGACGGGGTTGAGGTCAAACTCCTTGATTTTGAATGCGTCAAGCATGGAGTAAGAGAAAAGTGGACGGAGGGAGGGTAAGAGGAGACGCAGCGTATGGATTTGAGCGGTAGAAAGCAACGGTCCGTTGTTCAGCGTTCTGAGAGCGGCACGGTTTATAAGTGGATCGCGTGCCAACCTTGCGGCATCATGGACTTCCGGGGTAACAATGAGAATTGAGTTTGTAACAGGACCCCTGAGAACCCTGCGTGGTCCTGGATATTGACGGGTTGTCCACACTACTGTGAACGTGTGGTCCTGGACACCTTAATATTCACGACCCGCCGCCACGTGATACGAGGCAATCAACGTTTCGTAGACACACTTACCAAACTGGTTCTACCACAGATGGCGGTTCTGAAGTGAACAGCTTCATGATATAATTGTGCTCCGCAATGGCGAAAAGAATTGTCTTGTAGTCCTGTCAGTGTCAAGTCAGACACGAAATTGTGTGGGAAAATACTTCAACACGTGTCCTCTGGTAAAGACCAACATTCACGCATCACAATCGATTTGGCTGCAGATTTCGCCCACAATCGAGCGGTAGCTCAACTCGGGGTCTCTTGGTACATGCCTGAAACGATTCGGAAGATCGGGAACTCCCAATGCCTGATTCCACGCTCTAGATGGCGTGAATGTGAATAGCAAGGAGAACATGAGGCGAGAAGCACTGCGCTGTGCTACCGATTAGCCGAACAAGGGCGTCAGCCACCAATCGGTGGTGAGATGCAACGCACGGTCTGCACGTTCATTTTGCGGCGGGCCCTTGCATGCGCTCACCTAGACCCATCGGCTTGGCGGCGCATCGTCCAAGACATTCTAGGAAGAAGAGAAACTTCGCAAGTCGACCACCATAGACCGTACGCAGCGTCATTTGCTTACAGAGAAATGACAAAGCATTACCCCCTTCTGTTAATGAAACGCAGGAGAGAATTAGGGTCCGGTGTAATCTCCACGCAATTGGTCCGGTCATGATCAGTGGCTAGTCCGTAAGTATTTGTCAGCCTCGTGAATATCACAAACAGACGTACCCCCCATCAAGCGCACCAAACGCCACGCTGCGGCACCATCACACAGCTCTCGCGCTTCATCCTGATGGCGGCGACTCCTCTTCATCATGTAGTTCGAGGGTGTCATACATCTGAAGCGGTGTTTTGGTCTGGACATTCTCAATGAAGCTTGGCATGCTCGAGAGGGTATTTCCATCGATAGCAATGTGAACGAAGGACTAAAGTGGAAAACCTTCTGTTTCCATGCATCAGAACTATGGATGGCACAAAAGTTTTCGTTCCGAGGTATCATCTTGAAGGAATTCTCGAAGACCGCTATGGGAAATGTCGATAGCGTCACTAAATCGGCAACATTAGCGACCAATTGCACAGCAAGCAGCCCTGCAAAATCACCGCTCCGACCCACTTGTTCTCAACCAGAGGTGAGGGGCATCTGGCGCAATACTCGCTTAAAAACGTTTTTCAGCTAAGGGTAGCAGGGTATGGGTTTGACGTCCATGGGACGGTTCGTATTACCATTGATGGCAAATCCGAGTTATCGCGTTAACCAATGAAGCGGAGTCGTACCAGCAGGATGAGGAGTGCCCTGACTTTGAATTGCGAACGAGGATCTGGCGTTGTTGAGCTTTCTCCGACCACAAGACACAAAGCGGGAGAGAAAGCCATGCGCGGAACCTGCTCGTATAGTCCGGGTATTTAAGGGCATGGAGCTAGGGTGAAGCTGTCCGCGAGGTCTTGCTCCGCAGGACACGACAGCCAAAATCCTTGAGGTCGTCAAGGAGAAGCAACGTGGAGCTGCGGAGTACCGTGAAACTAAACGGAATCATGATAGTGAATTCATATACCTTTCCACTAATCCCATGATTCACCAGACGAGCTGGAGATAGTCTTTGTGTGCCGTCATGGTGTCGAAATGCGAACCTAGGTGGGTTTTCGAGTCCCTTCAACTGAAATACTGGATCATCGAGTGTCTGCAGGCTTGGGAACGCGTTTGACGCGTTTGAAGGTGATCACTGCCAGAAACATAGCAAGGTTATTTGCGATCCACTGACGCAATACCTGTGGCTGTCGATTTGGGAAGTGCAGATACTTACACTGACGATATACACCGCCTTGGTGTGAACTTTACTTCTTCGATCGGTTGAACCACCTATTCAAATATGCAATCATCAAGGTAGTTTGCCAGGGTGTCAGTATATTCCATGGCAGCCATTGTCTATAGGCAGCTGGTATAACTTAGTCAGAATCGTGTGCTTCATAACCATGATTTAGTGACCGACCTCGGAAGAAGCTCGGTAGTCCCAGGGATTTGCCTCGGTCAAGCTGGTAGCCCACTACCGTGGAACACAGTCAAGAAAGAGCTCAAACAGCAGAACTCAATCGTTGTTTACACGGGCACTGCAGGCTTGGAGCTGGCATCAATGAATCGGATGATGGCAATTGATGGCAAGGTTGAAGCTTTGACTCGGAGCCTGAAGCTGAAGGCCTCAGGCTGAACGTTCGAAGTTGAACGTTCGATACAGTGATCGAAGAGTACCAGTCTCAGTGCACGTGACTGCAAGATCTTGTTTTTGTCCTCCTCACTCCAATGCCCTCATTAGCCACTGGTGAATGGTTTACTCTGGCGATATGGTGGGCAACTTGTTATCGAAGCTGGGTTCATTGTTGAACGTTGAACATTATGCAGGTAACTGTGGGTCCGTCCTTCCGCACTTAATACATCACTGTCATTACTGATGTCATGAATGGAAGCATCAAGATTCGCAACATCGTGTTATACGGGAGCTATTACCAGCACATCCTCGTGCTAAAGAATCGTGAGAGGGATGAACACCGAACTTGTTGTATGCCTACTGTGGTGAGACCACGACCACTGCTCGCCGAAGACAACGGAGTAGACGTTTTCCAGCAGGCCCCAAAGCTTCACCGTTGGTTATATTCCTGTTGTTGCGTTTGACATATTGATAGTAACTGACCAACTACTATGCATGATTTGGCATGTTTCAAGGACTCCCTACCATGAGGCGGACAACATTGTTGAAGATATTTGTGAGTCGTACTCTCCCACAGAATGCATATGCATATGACTGCTGCGGTATAGCTTGTCGCCATCGCGAATCCACGCAACTATTTTGGTCGTGACAGGTCGAATACTACGTTCTGGCTCGTTCCAAGTATGGTTGATGTGGTTCAAGTATTTGACGGGTTCAAAATATCTCTTTGGACTTCTGGAATGTCTAGACCACGTCAAAGTGGAAACTTCGCACTACCGCGTCTTCCATGTTTCTTATTCTGAATGTCTTCGACTGTCCCCCTTCGAAGACAACGCTTCTTCGGGCAGATCAATTTTCACCTGATGGGCAGCGTGCTGTCTCCGGGTCTGACGACAATACGGTGCACATCTGATGATTCAGTCGCATCAGTCGCGCTCTCACCTGACGACAAGTGCGTTGCCTCTGCGTCTAACGATATTGGCAGTATTCAAACGATACAGTTTGATACGAATTGTTTTGTACGCGGAGAGACATTCTCTGATTCAGCTACTTAATTGCTATGAAAGCATTCATTTTCCGTAAATCACTGTGCCATTGATCATAAGACCACGTAGGACCGAACGTGAACCTTGGCTTTTTTTTACGAGGTGTTGAGTCTTTTGGCCCTTTCTCCTTAGACACTTGTCACTTGGCAGGCTTACTTGTATTCCGTAAAAAGCCTCTAGGGTGCTCTCCAATTGATGCCAATGGCCAATCCGGTTCAAACTTGTCTGTCAACGGATAGCCATGCGTGATGATGTGACTACTCCATCTGCTGTCATTGGTCTTGTAGTGTAGCGGTTATCACTTGGGATTCTGAAGACATCTTCCCAAAACCCAGGTTCGAGTCCTGGCAAGACCTGCGTTACTTTTTTTTTCTATATTCAAAGTGTATTACATAAGCCTGCCTTAAAGAAGATCGTTCGGGTGGAATTGCGGGTTGACTCTCTCCACTCACTCGCAGGCGATACCCGCACGATTGTCTGCGATCGCCACTAACTTTGTGAACTTTTTTTTGCTATTATATGCCAAAGCGACCCATAGAAATTCTTCGTAAAGTATCCGTTCACCAACACAAGCTTTTTCACGTCAACCCATACAACCAACGCCAACATGGATCCCCTTCGCTCCTCCTCGACCTCCCACTCGAATCCCTCACCCACGTCACCTCCTACCTTCCCCCACCTTCTCTCCTTGCCCTCGCTTGCACCTGCCGACACCTCTGCGAGCACGTAGACGACGACAACACCTGGCTCCGCGCCTTTTTGAACCAGTTCTTTGGTATCAGTCCCGAGCATGAATTCGAGATCGAACGTATCTTGCTGCTCAAGCGCACAGAAAATACCTGGCGCAAAGAGTTCATCTTTCGTCACGGTATCCAGCGGTACGTGGCTTTCATCCCGATTCACGGGTATCATTTGACTCACTTTCCTGGGCCAGACGCTGGGAGCGCTCTCGGAACCCGACCGTCACTCATTCACCCCAGGACTCGTCCATAGATGGGGTGCATCTCATGTCCGAGCACGGCCTCTTGACCTCATCCGTCCAGTACGGCATCGTCGCCCGGTCGATCCCGCTGAATGGAAAGGTGCTCAAAGGGTACATTGACGCCTCTGGCACCGGTTTGGGTATCGGGAACCCCAATGTCGAATTTTCACCCAACGTCTCTGCATGTACCATGTCTTCTGATGGTGGTACTGCACGCGTCTTTTGGGGGAAGCGCAACGGCGAGGTCGCGCTCACGGTCGCGAGCCGTGTTATGGAATCTCGCGCCGCATCCAAATTTATTCGATGCGGCGTGAACGAACAGCATGAGGGCGCCGTGCAACAGCTCCTCCCTGATTCGCACACCAATACTTTTTTGTCCGCCGGTGCTGATGGCCGTATCAAACTGTGGAACACCAAGAACCTTGAGTTACTCTGGTCTACCGATAAACAACAGGTATCTCTCGTTACAGATCCGTTTGTCAGTATCGCGGGTAGCCTCAGCGATGGCTTTGTCGCCGGCGCGCTAAAAAGCGGGGACGTTCTCCTGTATGATCTGCACGAGTCTGACACTCCGATCGGTGGGCCTCGCGTTCGCTCCATCCATCAATTCAGAATTCTTCCTCCCCTCCGCGACGAGCGTCTTCAAGGGGATAATGCATTGCCACAGCAACAGATTGCAAAGATGTGGCTGTACCGTATCGGAGCAGTGAGCGTGCTGCTCCTTGTCCAGTATGCGCACCATCCGCAATTCTACCGCGTTCAAGCAAACGTCCAACCCCATGATATGACGATCACGTCTTTTGGCGATAGTTCATTCAGCAACGTCTCCGTCTTAGAGCCCATCATTTCTGCTCCCAACGGCATGGTCATTGTCGGTGATCAGCTTGGTTTTGTTAGCTTCTACGATGCCGACGTCCCTGTGCAACCCTCTGTGGTTCCCGTCCACAGATTCGAAGCGCATACAGACGGCTCTGTGACAGCCATTTCTTGGAGCCCTACCGTCTTTGCGACGGGTTCCGCTCGTGGGACCACCGTGGTCTGGGACTCGCTCACATTGGAACCGATGCGGTACTTCACCACCCCTGCGCCTCGCCCTACACCCGGAAACGAATGGGACGTCGTCAGTCGGATCCTAATTGACAAGGAACTGGTGGTCATCATTGTTGGGAGCCGCGTGATGACGTGGAAGGTCGGACAAGTCAACGGTCGCGAGTATCAGCACAAGAAGCCCAAGCACGCCAATAACAAGATGAACGTCACCACCAAGGGACATCGTCAGTCATCTTTGCGTCATTTTCTGTCACCCACTGACTGACTGGCGTTCTAGAGCAATATGAAATGTACAAGGACATTGCTGAGTCGTACCGGGAACTTGAGTACGAAAGAGCGCATTCGCAACGCGTGTATGGCCGTGAGCGTGAGCAGAGGTCTACTTTGGACACCCTTGGACTTTCGGAAGTAGAAGCCGTCGAGTATGTATTAATGATCTCGCGCGAGGAGGAGGACGCGCGTCAGCAACACACGGCGGTTGAAGAGGGCGTATTTGAAGGTGATTTCGATGATCTTCCCAACACGCCTACGTCTTTGCGGTCCAGGTCCACCCCTGGAACGCCATTTCCATCACACCGCTCGAACGACCGTCAATACCCACGCGTCTCACTTTCGGCTTCCAACGAAAAGGTGCAAGTGTCGCCGCCATTTGTGCCCGAGCCAATGGAAGCTGGCACCAGCATCAGTCCACTTCGATCGCTCACGATTGGTTCTAGTATGTCGCCGGGTCCGATGACGACGCGCAGCACGTCGTCCTCGCTGGACCAATTTCCTGCCATCAGTTCGAGTTTGTCTTCGAATTCGAGTTCGAGGCGAGGGACATCTGCGAGTCCTGAGCAGCCTCGTTCGGCTTGGAGCACCCCTTTGAAATCTGTCTCGCCCGTGTCTGGTCCGTCGTCGCCACGCTCGCGCGTCGTCACGCCTGTGCGGTCCGCCAATGCGATGTTGTCGTCCGTGGGGAGCAGGGAGGAAGACGAGGATTTGAGACTTGCGATTGAATTGAGTCTCGTAGAGGCGCGAAGCCGGGAGGTGTGAGTGCGAGAAGGAGACAGAAATAGATGGAATGGGAGTCTTTTGTCCCTTAGATGATTTCTTCAGTCTTGTTTTGATTCGCATCTCCTTAGAACAATGGCTGTGTAGCTGCCCTACCCCAAGCGTATGCCATCCGAAGGGTATTAGTATGCAATGGAGCCAAGTCATTCCAATCTGTAGTTTAACTGGAATATACATGCGAGGCGACTGTCCGAACTCGATGCTGCCTCACTCCGACTTGTTTCGTCCCCCGGCTCGCCGTAGTGGTATCACTCCTAATCCTGGTGAGTATTTTTTAAAATACAACCACGGACATGGGTTATTGACCCGCTTTTGTGATGACGAGGTCGTTCACTGCCCACTCTCGAGCAACTACCGTACACACGCATACGTCCACACGACACTACTGTAACGGCGTTGTCATATGATTTACCTACCACCCAATAGCCATGGCTCGCCATCTGTGCTGTTCATCGGATCCTTCATGGATGGTGAGGAGCGATCCCATGGTGGTACATATCACCGTGGGGACTGCATGGCAGCGCAAAAGCGCTACGGGGATCCTGAAAGGGCCCTCGGAGCCAGAGCGACCTGTGGGAAATGCCAGCCGTGCCTGGCCCCTGCGCCCACCTGGTATTTAGGCCCCGCCCTGAGATGGAAGGCTCCCATCTCCCCACTCGTTCTACCCACTCACAACTGATCTATCCGGGGTTGCGCCCTCGCCTTTGCGAGCCACTTTGTGGACTGGCCAACTCCCTCGATAGGGCATAAGATTGGTAGCTGATACCCTAAACAGACTCGGAAGGACACACGGTAGGGGTAGCAGTAGCCCATTGACGAGAGCTTTCACAGGCTCAAAACCACCCCAACTGCCAACTTTACCCACCTCTGCCTATACTGTACATGGCTTGCTGTGGCCTGGCTCTGATCCTCGGAGAGGAGTGCCAGACAGATAGGCAAGTGGGTGGACAGCCCAAGCATCCCTCTCTCACACAGAGATCTTGCACCATGGCCCTCTGGGCCATGGTCCCCCCAACCTTCCCTTATTCTCGCCCCCCACCCACCCTACTGGTCACATCACCCCGGTCGCATCCCATCGCATCCCATATTGCCCACTGGCGAGGGAGAGGAACCGAACATCAGATTGCTAATGATGGCACGAGCACGATGTGCCATGTCATTGCTGATGGGCCTCTGCCATTGCTAGTGCTCCGCATCCGAAGAAACCCGCCAGAAAGGACGTTTATGATCGTCTGGATTATGATGTTATCCTGCTGTTTGGCCTCACTGGAGATGAAAGCGCGCCGATTAGCTGGAAGGAAAACGTGTGCGTTTTGTCTCTGTAACCATGGACCTCGATCTCTTACGTGACACTCCAGGGTGAAGAGAAAAGGTACGACCAGGCCGGTTAGTGGAGCCATATGTCTACTCATCACTTGACAACCTTTGGCAGAGGCCCTGCTTCGATCGTGTACGACGAGTAATATCCTGTAATGGCGTAACTTTCTCGATGCCGGCCTAGCTGCATCGGTGTCAGGGACACCAAGCATTCTTGTTGTTTCTTGTCCTGGTGTTTATTACTGCCTGCTCGTCGGAAATAGCTTCTTTAGTTTTAGTATTATCACGCTTATCATTGGGCGAGCGCGCTGCGTACGGCGTACTGTTTCTGCCCAGTGTTGGGCATCGCTCAGGACTTGCGGGAGAGCAGGCGTGGATTGGGGTCGCAGAGGCTGGAGCAGAACGCCGTCGTCGTGGGCATCAACACCCATCAAACATCCAACATGTATTTATCAAGTTCTAGTACCCTAGTACATAATAACATCCCAACCTTAACGATACAACTAGTCCGAACCATTACAAAACGAGGCGCTGAAATATACAACGACACTCTGAAAGAGAAATCAATGCATTCTGAAACAGTTCTTACACGTCCCCTTGCGTTCATAAGGGTGCTGTTCAAAACTGACGCAATGAGAAGACGTGTCTACAAGACTGTCAAACGGGGATACGTCGCGGCCAGAGGTACCGTTGCCATTGGGTACCGTCATATATATGCGCGCAGACGACTGGCTTTCTGTCTGCGGACGCCGGTCGGGTATCAGAGGCACCATGGTAGGTGCAGTCGACCGGCGGGGTGGCGGCAGCGGCGGTTTCTTGGAGGCTTCCGAGTTGGTTCTGTTCCACAAAACGGGCGCCGGAATGGGAGGAACGTCCCGACGAACCACGCTGGGAAAGACGATTTCTTCCTCTGATGGCTTCACGGGCATCAAGTGCAACTCTTCTTCGTCATCGGGGACAGAGCTCGTGACGCTCTGAGTGTCGAAACCAAAGCTGCTCGCCGTGTGTGGAGGTTCATTATCATCCGATTCGGCATCTGATTCAAATGGTGACGACCGACGTGTCTTGGAGACCGGCTCCGTATACGTCGTCGGGAACAGACCCTTGCGGCCATCCTTGTTCATCCCGAGCCACCAATCATCAACTACTTCTTGGATCACCGTGATTTCATCACCCGCCTTGAAAGATAGTTCGTCGGAAGATCCCGAAAAGTCATACAAGGCCCTGACAAGTTTCTTCTGTTGTGAGGGAGGTTTCAAGATCCGCCCATTCGTCTTGGATTCGACAGGCAAGTCCGCAGGTTTCACTTTGGGTGATTTACGAGAATACGACCTTGAGCTTGGCGGACGTGGTGCCTCGGAGGTGTCTGCGTTACCATGTTCTTCATCCTCATTCAGCAATGCAGCAAAGGTATCTCGGTCCTTCTTTCCACGTCCTGCGATAGTGCTGACCGCGTTCGAGGCCCACCCAGTGACGGTCATCCTCTTGGTGGGTTTTGTTACATTTTCTGTCATGGCAGCCGTAGCGCTGCTGTCAGAGCGTTTACGAGAAGCCCTGGAGGCGGGGCGCGAAAGGACCGATTTTTCAGCATCAGACTTACGTCGTACTGGGGTACGAACGCCAGGGTCATCCTCCAGAGATGGGGTGCGACTGGAAAGGGTGGACCGCATGGTCCGTATGGTGGGGTACTTGACATCGTCAGCAGACGAGATACTGAGGGACTGAGGACTGCTTCTCGTGTCCTCAAACTTGGTCAACGTCGCCCTTTAATTTGGATATCAGTGACTCGTTTAAAAGGCATTCAAAAGCACTCACTCGTCACACCAGCTAGAGCTAGCTCTCACTTCGCTCAATACTTCAAAGTATTGCTTCGCGAAATTAAGGTGGATATCAAGAAAGCCAGTCAGTTCGCGTAGTTGCAAGATCTCGTTCTCCTGAATAGTCTGAATTCGGGATCGTACGTCTTCCGAGGTCTCCTCGCTGCCATTGTGTGAGCCAAAGAGGAACGCAGAGTAAACGGACGGGACTTACAAGCGTAATCGACATCGCTGTAGTTCGTCTTCTGCCTCTCGTCTTTCTTTCTCCTTGTCCTTCTTGTTACTCTTGATCTTGTCGAGCTTGGTGATGGCCGCATCGTAGCTCAGTCTGAGGATCATTGGCATGACGATTCCCACTACTCCACTTGGACTCACCTGCGACTATCCAGTTTCTTCCGCTGATACTCGTAGTCCTTGATATCTTGTGCATACTTGTCGCAAGAAGCAATGAACGTATCCTGAAGCGTAAGCCCGTACGCCTCTTGGAGCGTGGCTATCTTGCAATGAGCCCTGCCCAAAGCAACGAGACAAGTCCCTTCATGTCCAATGAGTCTTGCCACCCCACGCTCCAACACGACGGTCAAACACGCACCAAACGCCGAGTCGTCGCCATACTCTTCCCCATGCGTGACCATGACGATCCCAAGCGCTTCAAGCGGTATAAGTTTCTCTGTCTCGCCCGAAGACGGCGAGTCCTTTTTCTTTGAGAGAACATGGTGGTACTCTTCCGAGGCTGCCTGTAACCTGGTAACGCGCCAGTGAGATCCACGTCCGAACAAGACGGAGGCGCGTACCGGAGGATGCCCTGTTTTCGCAGTTCAATGTCTTGCTCTAGTTCCTTGATATCGTCTTCCACGGCGACGGTCTTGTCGCGCGACGAAATCTTTTCGCCCGCCCACTTGTCGGATCTCAGCGTCCAAGGTCAAACGGTGCCACGAGGAGGAGAACGAACCTGTCTAAGCTTCCCGAGCTGCAAAAGAGATGACGGATTGTACACGAATTTGAAGACGGCGACCCACCTGTTTGCTGGCCATGGATATGTCGAAGGGAAAACCTGTGTCGGTGGCCTGATTTCTTATTTACATAGTTGGTGACCCGGCCTTGTCCGGGTCTATGACAACTGGCAGCGAGATCATTCGTCACAAGGGAGGCTCAATTTGTGTGATAGCAATACACGTCGCAACACCGATCATCATGGTTTCGACGCCAAACGAATCCCCTCCTGAATCGCAACCGCCTCCTCCACCCACGCAAGTCGGAAGAAATCACTGCGCCGCAACTCTTCCGCCCGAATCGTCGCACCCTCGCTCGGCCCACTCCCAAGCACACTCTCCAGGTCCCGCGACTGCGACTCCAGCCATGTCTGAATAAATTTCGCCGGATCCTCTGCCAAACTTTGCAGAAACACGCGCTTTGTATGCGAATTATGCAATGACTGCGCAAGGAGTGAAATCTGAAAAAAAAATAAAAAGTGGCTGTGTGTCAGGTGAAATCGGCGGAGCATAATCGTCTCACTTCATCATCCAATTTACTCAGATCTTGCGTGCTCTCTTTGCTCGACTGCACAATCACCGCCATTCGGTTCTTCACCGCAGTGTCCTCCATCCTAACTTCGACGTCCCAAGCGGATGGCCGTTCCGGGGACGGAGCCCCGGGATTAAATGCGTAATACAGTACGACCGGATCTGGGGGAATGAGATGGCGGTTGACCAGCTCGGGCAACTGTTGAAATACGATATAATCTGCCCCAAAGATCTACATGGCCGTCAGACACAATTACTCATCTCGCACGGCATTCACAAACCGGACGCAAATAATCATCTGCCCTAATTCTCCGTCGATCGACCTTGTCTTGCAGGCCATTAAGCTTGATATAGTTCCATATCGTTTGTATGACACCTATTCGGCTCTCTTCCTTGATCCCCAACACATAGGCTGGCAAAGTGGCATCAGATGCTGCGACAAAAAAAAAGAGGATGTGATGGACGGACCCAATTCGGGGCTGAGTTTGTACTGTTCTGGCGTCTGTTCGAGATGTATCAAGATTCGTACCCGCGTCGGTTGATCCCCCAACCGTCTGATCGTAAACCCATCGAGAGGCGGTTGAACACCCTGCGGCCGAGGCCACTATCCACATTCTCAATGAAACAACACCAACAAAGAGGACGCCCACGACATACCTCGACGACATTGCCGTCCGTGTACAAATGTGGATCACGATCCAGCTCCACAACCATCCGCTTGATAAACGTCGAAAACTTGCGGGGCAGCGTCTTGTCCCGAGCGCGCGCATTCGATAACTGGGTGGGCGACCGTCAGTACGCCACAAACCAGTCCCCGTGTGTGATTCAGACATACCTCGAGGAGACGCCCCTCGATTTTGAGTGACCACGCCGGAATGCCTTGTCCAGTTTCAAAATTGACAGTCCCACTTTCGCCGTCCGTTTCACCCACTTGCCAGGGTTGACCAGACACCGTGTGACTCACAAACACCCTCAGTGTTCGTGTCGTCTGCAAAGGACCATATGCGTCAGCGATGCTGGACCGTATGCGCGCACGGAAAGCGTACGGTCGGGTTGCGCGCCAACGCGTCCTGCACCTCGACTCTTTTTCTCGTCATCGTCCAATCCAACTTTTTCTCCATCTCCAGCAGGCTTTGATACATTTTAGACTCTTGCGCGAACTCAGGGAACTGGGCGAATGCATTTGGGATGGATTTATCGGTGAGTTTTCGTCTCCTGCGATAAAACTATGGGGTGAGCTCCCGTGTCCGTTCAACATCAAGCACTGACTTGGCTGCTTTCACGCCGTCCACGTCGTTGGTCGATGGCTTTGGAGGAATGTGTGGGGCAGCCATGACTTGAAAAAGTTACTTGACAGCACTGGCTGTCAGCGTCTTAGGTGGAAGTCGAGACTCAAAACAGTCACTACTATAGCCCTACATAGGCGCTTACACTAGTACTACCTCAGACAACTACGATCGTACTAAAACAAAATCTCAAGATATAATTACACTATATACCCCCATCATCATCTACAGGCTCTCGCGTCTACCACGACTGCGCGCCCACGTTCTACAACTACGTCAGTCACTGCCCAACCAAAATCACGATCAAACAAAGCCACGTACATCATCACGATCATCACCAAAATCGCTCTCAAAAAGCGGCCGTCCCTCAAGCAGCTTCCCCATGTGCGTCGGCGCAAAATGCACACCCTTTCTACGCAGACCCACCAACACCCTCAGTGAATCCAACGGCGTCGTCTGGAACGCGTTCACAGGGTACAACGACTCGGGTCGATTCTTTGGCGCGATGAACCCGTCGTTCCCAACCTCGACGCCGTCTTCGAGGCAGTCCAGGTCCGATGCGTATACGCATAGGAAACGACACAATCGGATGTATGTCTCGTAATCTTTGAGGTATAGCTGCCCCGCGAACACATTCAACTGATCCATGAGAAGCGGTGGCACAGTCCATCCCGCGGGGACCTTGGGAATGGTGTATAACGCCAGGTCGTCGCATGGGTTCATGGACTTGGTGACCCGCGGCGTGTACAAATGGAGGTACACCTTGTTGCTCGACCGGATAAGCGGTATCAAGTGATCGACTTCGTATGGACTGAGAACGACGAATACGTCCTTTTGGCCCCTTTTCCCAGAAACGACCCACTGGACAGGGCGCAAGTAGTCGTCCACCTTTCTCGGCGAATTGATAGTTTTTTCAAAGTCCGTCGTCACCAGCAAAGACGGACTCCAGACGTGCGCCTCCTTGGTCACCGCAGAAGTCACATTGAGCGTCTCGAAAGGCGGACGGAACACTTTCGATTTTGCAGGAATCGTGCCTGTCTTGACAAAGACAAGGACATCCGGATGGATCGAATGAATGGCCGGTGGTACCCTCGGGGGGCGTTCTATCTCCCGTTCACGTTCCGCTTCGTGGATGACCTCGCGCTCTTGTTCTTCATCCATGCTCATCGTACGAAGAGACGTTAAAACCCCGAGCTCAATACAACGTTGACGAATGGCTGGATTGGTCAGGAAGAGAGGGTTCGAGGAGTTGCGCGGTCCATACAGATCTTCCAACTTTTTCGCCTCGGGCTGGAGCCACTTGGCCGACAGTTGTTCTGGACTCAGCTTGCCGTTACTGAAGCTAGACCAGACCTGGTATCGGGATGCATGGTTCATCCCTTGTTGTGCCCAATGAGGCGCCCGCTGTTGAATATCATTGCAAGTTTCACGAATTGTCCACTTCAAAATATCCATGGCGCTAATGTCGCTCATAGGACTTTTGCCAGCCACACAGCGAATGCCCCGATCAACCTCGAAAGGTGCGAAAAACATGATCGAGTGGCCATGTCCCAGCTTGCGCATCCGCATGCAACCTATGGCAGTCAGATTCAGGGACCCTCGCGCTTGAAGATTAGTACCCACCTTGAGCTAAACGATCTTTAGTAACCCCAGGACCCAGCGTAACACCCGCGCGGAACCCGCTGGGAAAGTTGATGTCGGTGCCCCGCGTATGAGCATCATCGAGGTATATAACGCATCGATCCAACTGCTGCGCAAACGGCGACGATAACAGCAACTGAGTACCCCCATCGCGTGTGAGCACCGTCAACTCGTCATCCTCGCTGAAATAGATGGCCGCAAAGGAATTTGGGCTAACGGTTAGCCATGCTTCAGCCAGCTCGCGGTTTTGGAGATCCAACATCTGGGCACCGACGTCCAACAGGACTCGGATCTCGGGCTTCTGAGCAACCAAGCTATTGAGGAACCCGCGCGTACTTCGCCGCTCTCCGCTCATACACATATAGTGCTTGTTCTCTGGTTGAAGAAGATAAGCCAATACCTTGGCATTGGTTCCGCGCTGATGGTCGGGATCGTGCTGCGTGATGTGTAGAGGCAACAGATATTGACCATCGTTGGTCCCCGAAAAGCCTTTCGTGTCGTTTGGTCAACAAGAACAACGAACGTACGACATCATCACTTACCCGTCAGCAAGCGCTCACGTTTTTCTGCCAGATCCCAACCCGAGCATGATAGCTTGGAAGGAAACTCCTTGGCTTCTCTTGGGAAGACGACTCTCGAAAGATAAAAATCGACCGTCGTCTTGTTCCGGGAGAACAATGGGAGCAAAAGATTGTGCCACTGTTCCGAGGACTTGATGTTGATCCCACTTAAAGTACGCAAAGAGTCCGGCACAGAGGGACACCCTCGAATCCAGAGGTCGTACTCCACCGATGGGTCGTCCTGCTTGAGTAAAACTTCG
>JBBPLF010000146.1:0-44517 GCA_038089615.1 Aureoboletus auriporus
AAGATTGACCCTTAAAGAATGTCAAGATCAAGCCAAAATCTATTGAAAGACACTTACCAACAAAACAGTCTGTAATTGCTGATGAATCATGCCCAAAAATGCAGCAGGATGATTATACTCACCAGATGAAATAGGTGAAATCCCTGGAAAACACAGAGAAAGTGCAATAGATCTGTTATCAGTGATCAGTAATCAAAGGTTAGTCCAGCCTAGTGCAAATCAAGCTGAATTCAAGCTGATATTACCTCAAATGATGGGGTATGGATTGTATTTTGAAGAGGAAAGGGATTCAAGGTGTTGAGACAGCAGAAAGATGGTGGGCGCGAATTGTGATGCAACGCTGTCACACTGTCACACTGAGCGCGGTCTACTGAGGGGACAACGTCTGAGCTTGAAAAGCCACATGGTTCGTGTCACCCAAATACAGTAGTTTGACGTGAATGAAACGACGGCTGTACCGTCACACTGACGACTCGGCGGCACACTCGATTGAGGACCTCAGTCGAGAGAGGCGGAATAGGCGTCGGCGCAGATTCTCGCCCCGACGTTCTCCCTTAAACTTATAGATCCGACTTTAGATTTTTTGTTTGTATGACAAATAGAGCTAACCCAAATGTAGCGTGTCCGTACCTTGCGTGACTGATACTATCATACAGACCAATCGATGGCTCGGGTCGCAACTCACTATCAGGCTAGATATCGCGGTGGGGATGCAAAGTTGTATTTTTCAAATGTGTTGATCGCTAGACCACAACTCGAATGCCCACAACGCTAGGAGGAAAACTTGAAGGGAAACGGGCACAATATCCGATGGATGACAAAGCAATGTCAATGCACTGACCGTGACTGGACCAGGCTCGTGAGACCACGGCACTAGCAGCGAGTGAGCCATCCGTGGACGATTCAGCTAAGGCTGGTGCTGTCAGAAGTATTAGACTTGCCAGCTGCAGTGAATACGGTTGCCCAAGAAAGCTTCAATCATAATGCTCTTGATCTTGGTCAGACTTGCGGCTATCGACAAGCTGGCTCGGGTCAGTCACGCAAGGTATGGACACGCTACATTTGGGTTAGCTGTATTTGTCCTGCCCCACCATATAAACAAAAATTTTAAGTCGGATTTTTGAAGAATCTACCTAGGATTTCACAGTTAGCTGTAACATGGATCGCCGTACTCTCATCGGTTTTCGGTTTTCATTTTTCCATTTTATGCATGTGCTCGTGGCTCGCTCAGCAATGTATTGTAAAAAGTTTTTTTTTTTTTTTCCCCTTGTGCATCGATGGTGACCAGGTGAACCTTGATTGCATTTCATAGGTGGACCGATACATCACGCCTAGAAGTTGAGCGGACTGGGGATTGGAAGTTGATTTGGAACACAGACACGATCGACTCAAGAGACAAGTACTACAATTAGTACTAATTAGGCCACTATTCGGTTTAGTATTCGCTTCGGCCTGATACTACACAACTTTAAATGTGCATATATATATGGCGATTAAACCTGACAATACTAGTACCGTCATGGCCTCAGGCTCCATGTATTTGCTGGTGACGATCTCAGCGATTCTTGTGCTCTGTTATTCCTTTCGCAAGTGTTCCAAAAACCTCCCTCCAGGGCCCAAGGGACACTTCTTGGTTGGCAACACTTCTACTTTCAAGCTGGATTCGGAGGGTCTAGATAAAGGTAGCACCCGTGTGAAATGGTTTGAACAATATGGTATGCAATCAAGTTACGAGTACTATGGACTCTGGGAGTAACATACCATTTGGTTCTGCCTCCAGGCGCCATTATGTATTTGCGTATATTCAGGAGTCGTATGATTGTTCTGAACTCGGCCCAGGCTGCGTCCGATCTCATGGACAAACGTGCAGCGATATACTCAGATCGACCACCTATATTTCGTCAACTGTGAGCATTCATTTACTTCTCAACCAGCTGAAGTGATAACCTCGTTTTCAGCGTGGGCAATGACTGGCTTATAAGTGCTGCCTCAGGAGAAACGCACAAAGCGCTAAGGGCCATGTCACAGCGTTATTTCACATCGCAAGTCAAGGATTGGCAGAATATTCAATTGGACAACTGCAGGACCTTGCTTCGCAACCTCTCTGCTGACCCCCAGAATTGGACCTCGCTCATCCGCTTGTGAGCCCTCTTTTTTACACTTTTATTTGTCTAATTTCGTTTCCCTTTCTTCAGCAGTATTGCATCTTCTATACTACGAATTTGTTATGGCCACAAGGTCACTCGCGCCGATGACGAACTTCTGAAGCAGGTCCAGGAAGCAGCAGAAGCTCCTAGAAATGGTCCCTACTTGGTTGATATTTTCCCAATCTGTGAGCAGTTTTCACTTGCACAAATGATTTCATACAATCATCTCTTCAGTGAAATATTATCCTAGTTGGTTGCCAGGTGGTTCGATCCACAAGGTTGCCGCAAATGCCAAAGTGGTGGCCGAGCAAGTTCGTTACTCGCCATTTAACATGGTCCGCAACCAAATGGTAACCCGCCCCTCCTTTGTTTCTGCGTATTACTCACTCATTCTGCGCTTGGCATTTCAGGCTGCCGGAACAGCGTGCCCATCATTTACATCCACCCTTTTGAACCTACTACCACCGGATGAAGACCTTGATCATTCAATCCAGGCGGGACTGATTCGTGACTCGGCTGCATCCATGTACGGTGCTGCCATGGAATCGGTAAGCCATTATTTTCAACTTTATGTAATGGGCTACAATGATTGTCCAAGACACTCTCTTTCATGCTCACGTTCATGGGAATGATGGTCTTAAACCCCGGTGTACAACGCCGAGCCCAAAGTGAGCTGGATGCGCTTCTTGGCCAAGACAGGCTTCCAACCTTCGATGATCGCCCGTCGTTACTATATGTCGATGCCATTGTTCTTGAGGTTCTCCGGTGGAACGTAATCACACCGCTTGGTATGATATCTTATTTGCTTGTATGACGCTTCGATCCGCTCATTAGTACCTAGGCTTTCCTCACATGGTGACCGAGGATGATGAATATCTTGGTTACAGAATTCCAAAAGGATCAATGGTGTTGGGAAATACAACGTATGTGGTATTGGAGATTTTGTATTTGACCCCATCTGACTTGATCAGGGCGATCTTGAGGGATCCCGTGGCGTTCTCAGATCCGTTCAAATTTGATCCTTCCAGGTTCTTATCTGAGACCGAAGGCAGCGTCACAGCGCGCAAGGTCCTCGATTCAACTGTGTATGGGTGGGGGAGACGGTACACAATTTCTTGAATTCTGAGATGTTCATGTGATACTCATCATTTTCTAAAGCGCGTGCCCTGGACAGCATGTTGGACACTTGTCCCTTTTCATCATGATATCACATATCTTGACCTGTTTTGACATATGTAAACCTTTGGATGAGGCAGGGAAGGAATATGAACCCGTGGTCGAATTCGACGAGAAATCCGTGATCAGGTATCGTTATTCTGTTGCACGAAGACTAGGCATACATACTGACGTTTTCTTCACAGACGGGCAATTCCAACTGCTTGTACGTTGAGACCACGGCGGTTGGACAGGATCGTGGGTTTGGAATAGTCACCGAAGAATGGTTGCCACTTGTCCCTTAGTTTTGAAACATTTGCTCGACTATAACTTGGACTTCTCCGTTCCCGATCCCATCATCAAACAAACGCAATATGCAAACCACAGGACGGCTTGCACCCACTCATACCGAGATCTCACTTTCGCCCAGCACACCAGACGCCTTTATGACTGTTATTGCAAGGTTCCAGATAAACAACATCATAACTCGCCACCTTGAATATCTGACATACAAGGGCCAGCTTCTCGACTCCATTACACTGGCACATCATAATTGTCAGCACCGCTGATCTCCCTCTCTTCCATATGGATCTCTTCACCCTGTTGTAACCCCCCGTTGTCCTCTGCATTAGCGAATGTCATCGTATTCGCATTAATGCTGCCTGACGTGAAACCAAACGCTGTGTCGATATCGCTTCCGGATCTGTCTCCAAGATCCCGCGCATAAGTTTTCCGCAAGTTCAAGATGAACCGGGGGATTACGGTAAACGGAGGTATGAACTCGATAACCCCAAGTAATGTTACTTGCCATCCTTGCGACGGAAAGTTTCCGGGGTTAACGACTAGCATATCAATGAGCGCAAATGTCAGAACGCTAATCGTATCAATTCGCTATTAGCTTGTTCGCATGACAGATGGAAGGACAAGACATGGACATACGTAAGAAAGTAAATGATGCCTTCCCTGACGAGAAGGGTCATGTAACGGTTTATGCGGAATTGCTTTGTTGTCTTGTATATTTGAAGTGCCTCCTTGATGAATTGAATAACGACAAGCAAACACATCGATGTACCAAGTATGATTTGCACAATGCCTATAATTTCGCCCCAAATGGGGGAACCGCTTTGGGCCATGCAAAACAGAAAATCGAACACTTGAGCCTGAGTTGTAACCTCTATAAAAGTCGGGTGGATAGACCATATGTGATCATATAGAATGCACGACATAAAAACATGTCTCACATACCTATAGAGTTATGCCGAGTGCTGACAATAATACAAAAAATTAGATATGGGACGAGCTCGAAGGTGTACAATGTAAGAAGAGCGCCAAGGATTATCCTTGATAGGTTGCTCATCGCCCACACACGGAGGATCATTGTCACTGCATCCACCAATGTGATTCGTCTCAACCAAAGTAAACCTGAAAGCTCACATTCTGAGGCGCCGACAAAAATCATCTGAGCCCATGCATCGAAAAGCATAAGAACACCACCTTTAAAATATCCGTTAGCAAAGGAGACATGAGAAACATCAAATAAACAAATTTACACCTATTTAAAAATGAAGGAGAAATGTTATTGGTCAGGTATCAGATGCAAATATACATACGTCTAACAAATGTTAAGATATGTGAGTATCTTGAAGTCGTTGAGAATCACTGAGATGAGAAATCACCTTTGCATCGCCAGGGAGGAATGGACTCCCGACTTTTGTTCGGCTGAATCAGTTGAAAAACACAAGATTCTATGATTTGAACATACTGAGGCAACCCATTCTAGTGGCCGATCAGGAATCAGTTGATATACATCGCAATAAATAGACACACATGACAGTACCCAATCCAAAATAACGAACCTGAAAGTTACTCTTAGTACGGAATGAAATTGTGGAGTCAACTGGGATACCCACAAGAACAAATAACGCAGTCACACATGTCCAAGGTTTATTCTGCAGCGATATTAGAACATATCATTGGTGTGGGATAGCTTGTCCGCTCACCCAGATGTATTCTATCTGTAAAGGACATCGACGGGTGGGATGAACGTGCTGCATAATAGTACCACTGAAATGTATGGCATACCTCGTCTGAGAATGTGAGCACTGACAATAACAAGTATCATTCGGCATGGGAGAAACATGTGAGGAGATCATTGTCACTTACTGTAATCATATCCAACTGCGGTGAGGACGATAACTAGGACGAACGGTAAGGGCGATGGGCAGGAAGCCAAGGTCAGTAAGCATACGAGCTGTGTAATCATTCGCCTGCCAATGACTTGGAATGCCTGTGACAGCTAGCTGAAGAGCAGAAACCATGTTGACAAGTAAATACACGGTGTTTCGGATTCAGATGAGCGCTGGAAGAGTATAAGAAACCCGGAATGAATCCGAAATTAAGATGGCAGTAACATCTGAATCGAATACAACAGCGAAGAATATTGATGGACTATTCAATTGATCACGCACTGGGCCCTGTCAAAGCAAGCGAAAATAAGATTCATATCTGCCTCAATTCCTGAATGTCATTATGCTACTGGATACCATGCTGTCGGTTCCACTTTCGCATCAATCTCAGTGATGATCGATCATGATAAATTTATGTAATGCTGACACGGACATACTAGTGTTAAAATGAGCATTGCATTACCCCAAGGCCCTAAAATTACAATCATCATGATACATCGAACGTAGGTGAAAAGGTCTTCATGCGTGCTATTGTTTATTGCCCTTGTTGTCTGTGACTCCATGTAGGGAGAAGGCCAGCGTTTCAATCAGCGGGCCGTCAACTCGACAGTGTAAAAGTCATCACGGACTCGGAGGAAACTCGGGGAAGGTTCCTGGCAACTTCTCCCGGCCACTCCCTTTACTACTGCTACCGTGACTCCTTCCCCGGGCCTTCCTATTCGATGCGATTATGGCTGTCCGCCAGCAGAGTGGGAGTGCTACTGCTACGTCTGCCCTGTCGAGGCAGATACAACCGTCGGGGCAGCCAGCTAATGGATATCGACCCGACCTAGTCACTGGGCCTAGAGAGGTTGCGTTCCTATACTAGTAGTGGGACAGTGGGACATTTGTCAAAGATTGAACGTTATATTGTAAGATTGTCAGGTTGTCAGCCATCGCCAGTGGGAATTGTACTAATTGCCTGTGTTTTTCAGCCCCCTTTAGTACGCCTTTCAGGGCGAGAGCAGTGCCAGTAAAGCTCAATCGCTTATGATATATCCAATAGCGCAATTCACCGTTATCCTGATCATTTACCGGCTTAAACCAGGCACTTGAGCGCTCATATGTTAAATTCTTTCATTTTCTAGTGTCTCGCGGGTTAAATTGTTTCACCGTACCACGAGTTTGCATATCAAGTTCATGGCATCCACTTTGCAGCAAATTGTTGCAAACATTCGGATCAATGATTATGTGTCTTGTACGTTCAAAAATAACTTGAATATTCCATAACTTACCGCTCACTGACTTGACGATTTTTTTTCTAGTTGTGGTTCTGACTGCCATCGGATATGATTACAGTAAGCCACATATCCCTTGTGTTTACTCACAAAGATTGAACCTTGCGTTATCAGTCCTGACATTCTCAGACGAGGTAGTGTTTAAATTTCGCTTGTTCGGATGATTTACAGGAACTTGATTGGGTTTCTGTATTTGCAGGTAGAATATATATGGGTCAGCGGACACTTTTCCTGGCAATGTAGATTGTATAATCTGATGTAGCTGCAGAACAAACCCTGGACACAGGTGTCAACATTGTTCATCCTCGTGTGTACCCTAACCGTCTCTACGATGGTGTCCAAGCGCTAATCTGTTCACTTCAGGCTCGTTATTTTGGCCTGTGTTGTGTCATGTATGTTTTGCCTGCTGCGTTCTGTATCAGGAGCAGTTGATCTGTGATCTGCTCACTTAGAATCCTTTCCCTCTGTGTGTTCAAACTTTGAAATGCTGCGGTTGTTGAACTGATCCGATCAAACGAAAGTGGGCAGTTCATTCGTACCAGGGCCCGCAAAGGTGATTCCTCGTGAAATTGATAGTCAACAAAGATGCTTAAATCTCTCAACACTCGGTAGACGTATGTGTTCATGTTTTAGAGCATTAACCGTATTTCTAAGTGGCAGTCGAAAACTTTAAACAGTTGTGAGTACATTCAATCAATTTTTCCAATATCCACTCTGCTAACGGACACTTCGAAGGCTTAATACTTAATGTTTTTGCCAATTGGGCTGTTTTTATCTTTATTTGGGCCGCACATTGTGAGCGTCCGCCTTCTTACTTAATAGGATGGTTCACGTTAATAACATGGGCAGTGGCAATGATCCTCCGTGTGTGGGCATTGTACGGTCGGTCGAGGTTCATCCTTGGCACTCTCCTGACGTTCTATGCCATCGAAATCATCCCATATCTGATCTTCTGTATTCAGTTCAGCATTATTAAGCCTGTAGGTGAGTGAATCATGTTGTCATATCCTGTACACTATCTAACATGACATTCGCTATTCTCCCAATCTGATAGCAACTATCACTCAAGTCCTTGACTTTTCGCTTTGCACGATTCGATACAACTCTTCCACTTTAACTCTGCAGATAGCAGACATTGCACAGATAGCTCTTGGTGCATTGATGTGTCTGCTCGTCGTCATCCGATTCCTCAGGGAGGTCCGTCAAATGTACAAAGCAACAAAATGTTTCCGCCTAAATCGTTACATGAACCTTCTTGTTCGAGGGCACGATTTACTTGCGTATGTTTCTCCGTCTCATATGCCACTAAAACAATGACTCGGAAATCTTACAAACAGTATCCTGGCGTATGCATTAATCAGCATGCTGACTCACACCGCAAGCATTTCGACGGACGGATGGCGACTGATACTATTGGGAACGATGGAAGGTATACCTACGATCACACTGGTCTCCCGATTCATCTTGAGCTTGCGGAAACTCTATGCGCGCGGTACTCAAGTCGTGGATGGAAGTAACACAGCATTCGGTTGGACTTCAGCGTCTGACCATGCCGCTGTTGTGAGTATGATCGTGTTTGCAGATCAGGGTGGGCAGCATGAGGTGGTAGAGCAGGACGAAGAAATACCGATGGAGGAGAAGGAAGTTCGTAGTACCCTTCGTAGCGGTCACGGTATGTAAGGAGTCTAAGGACGACGGTGAATTTGATCACGGGTCTCGGAAGCGGGATAAAAAGGGAGCACGGCTCGGAAAGAGGACTCAGCATACGAATATTTGATAAGGGTTCTTTGGATCTGGCACGGGTGTAGGTGTACTGGCTTGGCCGTCCATCTACATGCCCTAAAATATACATCTACGATGAGGCTTGCGCCCGCATGAACATTATATCAGGGTCCTAACCCGACCAACTCTACACAATACTCCATTTCATTTTGTGCCATTAAAAGTGGGGAACTCGGCGATACGAAGTTTGGTAGACTTGGGTATGCAATCAGTAACACGGAAATTTGGCATAGATTTGTATTCGCGCACCCCATAAGGCCAGAGCTTAATAACCTTCGGTGAGTCGATACAAGAAGGGTTAATGGGAGGAGACACTGCAAAGTTTTTCCCCGCGAGGTTCCAATTGATGAGGCAAGCGGTGACAGTAATCGTGAAAGGGGGAAGACCAGAGTCAAATACAGGCGACGGGAGTTGGCCAGATGAGGGTGGGTTGTTGTGGAACTTCAAAGTAGAGGTGTCAATGGCATACTGCCAGTCTTCCGTGGGCAGGAATTGCAAGTCAACTGCGAGGGGCTGTTGGGTATTCTGCGCCAAAACAGTCTCGTTACGAGAGATATCAAAAGCATAATGCAAAGGACCACGGTGAACAGAAACCGCGTTCTCTGGCCTGCTCTCTGTTTCCCAATATCAATATTCGTCATGGAAATATTGGATTTCGGCACACACCGATGGTAATCTCCGCAGGAAGAATCAGGGTAATAATTGTAGTTCCCCGATCAACCTGAACAGCGTGAAGACCATTCAAAGGTTCCAATGGCATTGCAGGCCCACTATTGACTGAGATAGAACCTTCAGTGACCCACGCCGGGACGCGAACGTAATACGTAAATGGCGAATCTGCGGTGATTGTTGTATTCATGATATCTGAGAATGGGTAAAGGGTGTCGGTTTGGACAGTCACACGATTTCCTGTGTTCACTTCATGAGGTTAATTGAACCAAACGGGGTAACGTGTCGGACCGTTTGTCAAAGTTGTTGATACTTCGAAAGGTCCAAAGTAGACGTGGACAAGCGAGGTCATATTCGGAGTTGTAACAAACGCGTTAGTTACAAACTTGGGAAAGCCTTGAGGATGATTGACAGTGCAACAACTGAAGAGGGATTCAATGAGTTTTCTCGCGCAAGAATAAATATATATTCACGGATAATTGGGTTGGAGGCCAAAAACATTGGAGTAAGGCCTAGAATATAGTCAGATATAGATGTGGGACGTCGATAATAACATCACCCGTCAGTTGCAAAAGGATCACTGTGAAGTAGGTCAACGATAGAAATGCGAAGGAATGCGTATATTAAACATGTCTTACGGAGTCATGTTCATCGCCGCGACCTGATTTTCTTCCTGCAAGTATTGACGCGACCACATGTCTGCAATAGGGTTAGTTGGACTATATTTCACACAAGAAGATTCCGAATCCTGACTGCCAGTTAATGTGCCCGGCAGGGAATTGTAAGCGATTCTTTCAACCTACGGTCAAGAAGGTTTGTACAGGACATATTTTCAGTTCACTCAAAGACGCACTCTGTCTGCAAACTTAGTGTCACCAATGACTTGAAACAAGTATGATCCTCTGAGAAATTATTCGTGAGCAAAGTGGTCATTATCGAAAGGTTTGCATACGAAAACATGGTCTCCTGAAATTAAGTTTAGAAGCGTGGGTTCGTGAAGCTACTGTTCACCTACCACAACGAGGCATAGTTCAGTGCTGGTCACGTAATCAACTTTCTTATTTTCAGCATTCTGGGGGAATGAACACTTACCCTCGAGTTGCTTGCCGGCCTGCAAGATATTCGTCTGCAGCGAAAATTCCAGACGCGCGGCCATGATATTGAAACAATAAGTCCCAGCCTTTACTTGCCAGATCGAGATCTGAAATCTATGAATGAAAAGCACAATGGAAATAATGTAACACGACACAAACACGTCTTGTTATGTGTGAAGCGGTACGTCGCCGGCAAAGCCTTCAACCCTTCAGCCATATTGACACCATGCCAAACAAGAGGATTATTAAACGGGTTGTATAAATTTTCAACAGCTCTCGTGGGGAAATACTAGGAAAGTCAGTTACAACATCAATGGATGGTATTACGAGACAAGTCCAAGCAATACCTGCTCAGAGAACACTGGTTCCCAATTGACTCCAGTCTCCCTTAGTAACGACATTGTATTTAGAAGTAATTCTTCGTTGCCATTCGGGTAGTTTTCATACAGCCTTGGGTGTTACTTAGTCCGAGGAGATCTTCATGTTCGAAAACGTTACCACTGCAAGAATATGACAAAATCTTCCCAGCGTGTCAGGGTCCAAGGTTCAAGACCCTCGCCATTCTGTAGCATGTTGTTGGCGAGTAAAACGAACATGTAGATGGGTTTGATAATATTGTCCGCCAATGTAGGATCATGTTCGAGCATCTGCATTGCACCGAACAATGCGGGATATCTAGAAACGTTGATGAGGCGGTAAAACATTCCTTCAAAATGAAGACAACCTTCCCCATAGATAGCGATGCTTGGATGTATTGAACACCTCTGGGCCAATCCATCCTGTCGAATCCTGATGTTCAATGACATATTGGAGGAACTCCCGAGTTTGAGATTGGATCTTAGCGTCATCCGTAATGATTCCGTGGGGAACCATGCCATTCTGGAGTAATGAGAATAGATCGGTCTCCTCCTCACTGCTGAGAGAACCTCACTCACAAACCAGTAACTGCCAGCTAAATGAACGACAGTCGATATAATGTAAGCATCTTAGAGAGTAACAGCGTGCTTACCTTCTTCGAGATCAGAATAGTATGAATTACCACCAATCCAGTCTGATTGCGCGACACTGGAGAAATATATTAAACCTTTCGTCAGCAAGCGAAGGATGCGAGTGCATACTAGTCATAGAAATCATGCTCATGACCGGCGAGACCATTTGTCTGTACCATTAACTTCAAAGATGGCGATGGCGAGTCAAACACCACGGCTCGTACTAGTAGTGAATTGAAACACACCTGATCATACAACCAGCCCCGCGGTTTGATAGATCCAAGGGGAAGCGAATTATAGGATTTCGGAGCGACTATAAAAGATTTCAAGAAGAGAGGGAGCTGTTTGGGAGACCATACACACGGCCATCTACGCCTTTGGCTAACGTCTTCCATATCGTTGTGAGGACGGATAACGCTATCAACATTGAAAGCATGTTCGAACTTGAAGTCGCTTGAACACAACTGGTATGATGATTCAGAGGCTTTATAGAAAATCCAAAACGTCATCCATGGCAGTACTGTGACGGCACGTGTTTGCTTCGCGTTGATGCAACTTTCCCCAAGTAAGCAGTCGAGATCCACTGGTCAACTTGGCTCGTTCAAGGCTGAAACGTGAAGAAGAAGTTTAGTGTGCTTCTGAGCTCGGTCACCAGATCCCTCCAACACGCTGTTTCAAGTTTGGTTATCGATGCATAGTTGTAAACTTGAAGAGGCTTGAGGTGAGGATGTTTGTGAACCAAATTTCACCCGAATCATTTCCAGTGAGGTGATGGCTGGCAAATATCACTGTCAGTGTGATGCGGCTGCATGGAAATAGAGCGGGCCTTCTACTGTCTCCCTTCTATCCCTTCTCCTTGATGTGATTCTCTGCGGAAATGGGATATCAGATATATCAGAAGTTTAGTGTGCTTCTGAGCTCGGTCACCAGATCCCTCCAACACACTGTTTCAAGTTTGGTTATCGATGCATAGTTGTAAACTTGAAGAGGCTTGAGGTGAGGATGTTTGTGAACCAAATTCCACCCGAATCATTTCCAGTGAGGTGATGGCTGGCAAATATCACTGTCAGTGTGATGCGGCTGCATGGAAATAGAACGGGCCTTCTACTTAATGTGCCAGTGATTCTTGGCGGAAATGAGATACATCAGAATATTGATATTGCCAGCGATGGATCAGGTTTCTACGGAAAGTACGACGGGCATGCACTCCTAGCGTGGACTTTCTTTTTTCAGTTTGGTTTAACGAGCTTTGGCGGGACACCACTACGTCGCATTCCCCATAGCCTTCGAGTCCCGCAAGCCCATTTGACCATACTTATCTGACCGCCGCCAAAGAAGCACACCGGGTCGCAGAAGAGAGCGTGCCCGTCGTGCTTTCCGAGTCGCTCCCACCCAGAATACACAATGCAGTTTGTGCCAGTGTGCAACGAGATAGGCAGACAATCACTTGATTGAACGCGTTCTGCAATGGCCCGGGGATCAGTGCGTTGAACCTCAATTACCAGTACTGAGTGGTCACATTGGAAACAATGTAATCGAGAGAGCTACCAAGCATACTATAATGTACACACGGAAGTGTGACAAAGGTGTTTGGAATCAGGGTATAATTAGGGTATAGTGGTATGAGATTCGGTGAAACCGTGCACCAACCTTTCCTTCCATGTAACAGGACCGAATGCATTGACATTGATAGTAATGTCGACCCCATCTGGGGTCATTCGGGTCGAATTTCCCGTGAAGCGTTTACTATTCAGATGGCGATCCTGATAACAGACACCCCAACGACGTTGCGTCGGTGTTGACGTTCACTCCTGGTCTACGGGTGGCCCGGCTAACGTGGCCACCTTGTTCAAGTTACAGCATACTCGTACAGGTAAAGACAGACAAAACAAAGCATGATAAGAAAAAAAAGGACACGACCCCAACACATAAATCTCCTTCATTCAACCAATCAATCCCCTTTGACCACGATCGATAACACCTCTTCCTCTTCCTCCGACGAATCCATGATCGAATCCAACGTCGTGTTTCCTCTCGTTGACGCGGGGTTCAATACAGGTGCGCTATCAATCATCCATCGTCAGGATCGGAATGAACTAGGAATGAACGACAAGTTGGGGGAGACATACCCCGTGCGCGTTCCCAGCCTTCCTGGCGCAGGCGTCGCTTCCTCTTCCTCGTAATCGTCTTCATCATCGCTAATGTTCTGCTGAGGTATCGCCCTCTTGACCGATCTACATTCTTATCACTCAACCATCCCACAATGCAATTCCCAAGACATAAACGGAAACACTCACACGGCCCTCTTTGGAAGCGTCCTCGTCGGCGGAGGCGTCACATGTCCGTCAGGTAACTCGTCATCGTCGTCATCATCCGAGCCCGATACTTTCCGTCGTCTACCCATGTCATTTCGTCCATCAACACAATGGAAGCAGGCAATGGTAGGGCACGTACTTGTTCTGCTTCTCCTTTCCTTTTCCTTTGGAAGCCTTCCTCTCCCCAGATCCAACGCTTGTATCCTCACTCGCCGTCGTCTCCGTCATCACACTCTCCGACCGGCTACGACCATATTTCCATCAGTAACATTTTAAACACTTTCGGGCATTATCGCTGATGAGGAGGATACACACCGTTTTCGTCCCCTTGGCTTAGGCATTTCCACCTCTTCGCCATCCTCTAACGGAATAATGTCGTCCAAAAACTTGAATAACGCTTCAAGGTGTTCAAGTTGTCGATACTCTTCCTCGCTAAAGTTGGACAGCTTGTCTGCATACTTTTTGCTGATCGTTGTGTCGAATTTGGTAAGTGCATTGCGCGCAGCGAGGTCTCGGATGGGTCGGCGCTGGAGAAATGGTGTGAACATCAAAGAGCGATGAAAGCGAGAACGAGAGCGTACAGTAAAGACGTTGTGCACCAACAACTTCACCGTTCTGATCTTGTCATCATCCACCGTTTCAGGGAGGTGTAACCGCCCCAAGACCAGGCACAACACCTTCTTGTCCTCCTCTACATCATCTTGGTTATTGGAATCATTAGAAAAGACACGACACGACGCACTTTGTATATTATCCTTGAACAAGGCCCTGAGAATATCCTCTGCAAGGTCAAGATGCATCCCGTCGTCGACTGTCTGACCCTGTACTTCACTACGGACATTCAATCATTCACGATTCCCCTCTTCACGCAAACAGACAACTTACATGGCTTTCTGCGGATCCGTCCAGTCGACGAACATCCCTATGATTTGAGCAGGGGATACCATTTCTTGATCGTCATCCAAATCACGTGTTGCTACCGCGAGCTGCTCAAATATCGGTACCGAAATCTATCCACGCACGAGAACATCAGCAGTGAGCGTAAAAAAGAGGAGTCTATAATACCTGGCGCATCCTATCCTGGTTCTTGCTGGACGAATAACAGTACACCGGGAAAAAATACGCCAAACATTGTCTCAGTTCTTGATTCTCGGCGGTATCAGGTGAGAGGTAGGCTACCACGAGGCTCTTTAACACCTATCGTGAAACCATACATCGTCAGAAGACACGCCCGATATGCGCAAGACGGGTAGCGAAACGTACTCGCTCGTCTGAAATTATTCCCGCTAACACGAGCTTGGAAAGGCCGACACATAATAAAGCCTGCACCTTTTCCGCGTCTTCCCTGTTGAGAACATGCAGCAAAAACTCGACGATACGTTCTGCCTAGTCATCGCCAAAGATACGGTTAGATCAGCTTCGTTACGCCCACAATGAACGAGAGTTACCGTAGGTCCACCCCTGCCGATGAAATCTCCTTCATGTACCATCAAGATGTCAAAGACAATTTGTAACACCCGCGTCTTGAGCACTTCAGGAGAGGATTGCATTTGCGACAGGAATAATTGGAAGGAGTTGAGGGCCATCCGCTAGGACCTACATTTAGCACTATAGGTCAGGAAGCAGGAAGAGAGAGCTTACACGTGCTATGAGACAGCACAAGCCAAGACACATGAGTCCCTTTTCACGAAGTGCAAGGTCCTTGCGTGTTATGGCTGGGACAATCAGTTCACCTAATATACCCTCCAAGGTCGAGTTCTCTTCAAAGGTCTGAACTGGTGATTGAGTGATAACTCAGAGTGCGGACTAGCGACGTACTCCATTCACGCGCTCCAACATCCCAATGCAGAGGGACAAGCATCGGAGATCAAGCGTGTCCACTCGTGCTTGTTCCTCAGGGCTGAGTTCCTTGGGAGGTTTCGGCGCCTTGGGAGGTTTGACGGGACCTGTGCTTACATCTTCTTCATTCCCATCGTCACCGTCGGCTTCAACGTCCTTGTCACCTTCCTCTCCATCGCGTTCGTCCCTCAGTTCGTGGACTACCTCGACAACCACTCGAATCAAATCTCTCTCGCTTGGAGACAACACTCTCAACACGTCCAAACACCGCGCTACGAGCCTATCGGGCAGGCCCTCCTGTCCGATCATATCCCGCACGAGTTGAAACATCTTTCGTCGTCCAATTTCATCTGCATAGTCAAGATTTACCGCAAGCTTTAGCATCTCTGCGATGACGAATTCAGCGTCGAGGAGCAGTTCTTCGAGGTGTTCGTCTGCCTCGGGGTCAGATTCTTCGTTGGCGTCGAGTGCACGTAGCGCACGTTCCTGCGAGACAGCCTCGATGTCTTCTTGGTATTTGTTGTACGCATTTTGAATCCGGAAAGCTAGATGAGTTACGACAGGCAGAGAGACTTCTAACTTTGTTTGGTCGTTAGTCGCGATACAGTGCTCAATGTATACTCGCGCTAAAAATGCCTTTTCGAAGGTCAACGTGTCCCAAAATGCGTCTTGTGTATGTTGGGTGAGCCTGAGTCACAGGCATACAAAGGCAAATACGGACCTTTGAGCTCGAGCTGGTCGAATATATCTACGCGTGTGGCAAATATACTCAGCAATGCGTCTTCGGCGACCGTATTCTCGTTCAGATCGAACAAGCCAAGCAGTGCTAGTACGTCCTCCTTCACATCCACACCTTCCTCGGGCTTAGCTGACCCCCTTACAAAATCGACCCAAGAACCAAGGAGTGAAGCAGTAGCAGTGCGGACAGCGGGCTCACGGTCTCCGAGCCCGTTTCGAATAATGAGCTCCCTTTGAGCGATGGTGAGCACACGGGGGTGGAGAGGACCTATGGCTGAGCTGTCCTGGGACATGCAGTTTTTCTCGAGAATGGAAGAGTAGATGAGGCGACGCATGATGGTGTCAGTGTCACGCGATCTAGCGAGGATAGCAGGGAGGGTATGTTTTGCTATGGGGATATTGAGGAGGGCTGCGCGACGGACTTCGCTGTTTGGAATCGATTATGAGAGGTAGATATGGGTGGACAATATACAAATGATGCGTACGCGGCTGGATCACAACTGAGGGTATCGAGAAGGACGTCGATGACAATAATCTCATCTTCTTCGACATCGGAGGGGTCTTCTGAGCCGCAGAGTTTGGAAAGAGCGACGGCTGCTTGAACGCGGATAAACGTTTCTTTGTCATGTATACGGTCGATGAGCGCTCCTCTGAGCATGTAGTAGACGTCCTCGCTGCAATAGGGTTACCGCAAAATAGTAATGACATGGAAAGAAACATACTCGATTTCACCGAGGTGAGCGACCATCTCTGTAAGAATATGCACGCAGCGGTATCGGACGACTTTGTCCTTTGCTACGAACCCTTTGAGGAGGAATTTGAGGAGGCGGGCGATGAACCTGGCCGCAGTGGTGTCATCGTCATCGTCATCCTCGTCATCCTTCTTTGTTTCTTGAGCTGAAACATTGTAAGAGTGTGAGGTACGGGATGGGCCACGTACACGCACCTTTCATGTTGAGATAGAGGATATATGCGCTAACAAACTTGACAATTCTATCCGCCTGGGAGACACCCTTTTTGACGACGATGACGCGACAAAGTAAATCGATGAATGTGTCCTCGAAAAGCCGCTCCCCGGTGAGTTTGATGCTCCTTCCGCCGTGAGCTGGCTCTGTGAATGCGGCGGCATCGATGTGGAGTTTGTGGAGTGCTACGATGTTTTTCTGGTGATTTGCAGAGGTGGTCTGGACTTGACCAAATATTTTCGGGAGGGCATCTGCGACGGAGGTCGTCGTCGTCGTTTGTGCTGGCATCGTCGACGTCGTCGAGGAGGAGAACGACGCGATGATCACGTGCCTCGTGTTATCACGTGAATATTGCGTGCTTGACATTGTGGGAAAGTTTTACGCACGTGTGAGGCCGGGATCGAGTGGCGATAAAAATATTGTCGTTCGTTGTGTCGGACCGGGATGGAAAGCGGAGCTAAGTGCGGCCAAAGCCAAGCAAGGCGAGTCTAATGCGTGTGTAAAGTCGCACGAATCCCCAAGTTCTTGAGAAATCTGAGATGTGGACTCGAAACTGCCAAGCTATACAACGTGTGAATTGCACATGGCGGGATATAAAGCTAGTAGTCTACCAGTGAACTGGCATCATTCATCATGATGCACACGTCCGGTGTGCCCATCGAGACCGTCCTCTTCACCGTATTCCAGGTATGTGCACACTCGAGCTCTGACCGATCCTTGCTCACCCGTACAAGTCGATCTTCGAGGTCTTTCTCCTGTGTCTCGCCGGTTTCATGCTCTCGTTCAAGGGGATCGTCAACAAATCCACCTCAAAGGTATTCCTCGATTTTCTCTCCTAAACTTGTTCCTTATCCTTCCAGGCGCTCAACCACATCAACGTTGCTCTCTTCACTCCCGCTCTCTTGTTCTCCAAAGTCGCATATTTCCTTTCACCTGGCATGTCTCCTCCTTTTTCTCACGACATACTTTGCTTATATGCCCCAGCCAAACTGCGCCAGTTGTGGATCATCCCAATCTTTTTTACTGTCCTGACCACCCTGTCGGCACTCATTGCATATTGGCTCGCTCGCGCATTCCGTCTCAAACGGTCCCAAGTGTATGTCCGTTTCTCTCTTTCTCATGGGTTGTCCCAACCCCGTGTAGCAATTTTGCTACCGCAGCGGCCATGTTCATGAATTCCAACTCTCTCCCCGTTGCACTCATGCAATCCCTTGCCACCACTGTCCCCCTTCTCAAATGGGGACCAGACGACACGATCGACGCCATGTTTGGCCGCTCTCTTACCTATCTCGTTGTTTTCAGTACTCTTGGCATGATGGTGAGTCATATTCCTTCCACAGCCTTGTCGTAACACGTCTTGAAGCACCCCATTTGGATTTTCTTTCTTCATTTTCCGTGCTAATTCATTCTTAGCTCCGTTGGTCTTATGGCATTCGTCTATTATCGCAAGCAAACGAGCCAGATTCACCTGGCACAGCGCCCTCGACCTACCGCGATTCCGATGGCATCGACGAACACCCCCAACTCGTACATATCGCCGTCGATCCGACCCCCACCGCCCAACTCGTTGATTACGAAACCGAAATGGACGATCGAGCTGTATCGCGCACACGCCCCTTACGTTCACGTCCCCCACATCCACACCTCATGTCTCCTGTCCGGCGCCACACCTTCCCACACCACCATCCACACTCACATCTACCCGCCATACCCACATCGTTAGGTGATCAGTCCGAAAGTGAGGACAACGACGAGCTTGAGACAACCGAAGGCGAGTCGGAAGAAACGATCGCACTCCCATCCGAACACATCGACACCGCATCTTCCACGGAGGCCGAGGACTTCACACCTGCACCGCATACCTCCTCACCCCTTTCCAATCCTGAACCCGAATCCGGTCCCCGACCCACTCCACGATGGAGTCAACGCAGCCGTTCTTTCTTTATGCGCCTCTTTACAACATTCACCTCCCTCTCACCACCTCTCGTTGCTTCCATCCTCGCTCTCCTTTGTGTGCTAGTTCCACCAGTTCAGCGTATACTCAATTCAAACGAGATGATCCCTTTCAAAGGCGCGTTGGATAACGCAGGTGGGTGTAGCATCCCCCTCACCATGATCGTTCTCGGAGGCTGGTTTTGGGATGGTGAGACTAAACCAGAAAGTAAACCCGAACGTACAGATGTAGGAGGGGCCAAAGTTGGGTCTGATGGTCAGAGCAAGGGCAAGCGTAAAGACAAGGGTGTCGAGAAACACCATCGTCTCAAAAATAGCGCGCACGAAAACACTACGCTGCGTCACAAAAATCAAGCGACGCTATGCTCGCGTGACTCATCTGCTGGCTCACTTCCATCGATGATAGGGGCATTTGGAGGCGCGTTGATGACACACATATATCCCCGTGGCGGTGCTCGACGAGCGAAAGGTATCGGACTCGCGAATCAAGACGACGTAGAACCAGGTCTTTTGACCACACATACAGAGTCACAGCACGAAAGCGGACTCGGACGTACTTCTCAATCCCGATCCCGATCACGATCGTGGCCCAACTCCGCGGCACGACCACCACCAATTTCCACCACACCTCCCTCACGAGCGATGAATCTCCCAGGAGAGACGCTCACTATCATCGTTACCCTCCTCGCGCGGATGGTCATCGTCCCGCTCATTGTCACCCCCTTGATGGTACTTGCTAGCCGATTCGGATGGGGAGGTGAAGTCTTTGAAGAGTACGTCTTTACCCTCTCTCTCATTCCTATTTCTTCAAATTGGCCAGTGTCTGACGTCATGTATCATAGCCCCGTGTTCATCGTGTCGAGTATGTTATTGGTTTCCAGTCCACCCGCGTTGACCCTCGCTCAGGTATGCGCCTCCCGTGCTTTTTTTGAATACGTTCACCAATATATCCTGACACAGATCTCTCAACGCACTAAAGCATCCGCTGTTGCGGACGCATCCACGGAATCTTTTTCTCCCTTTGAGCGCATGCTCTCGCGGACCGTCTTCTGGGCTTATTGTGTCCTCACACCGCCTGTGACGATCGTGAGCGTCATGGTCGGTTTGTTGTTGATCGAGGCGTGATTTTTGGATACACATAGACACGGTATATATTTTGCTCACATATACATTCGGATATATATTGGGTCGTAAATACGTTATCGTATGATTGGGTGTTATTTTTCTGTTTATACATATTCACACCGAATGGGGGTCATTGGCGGCACCCCCGAGGCTGGGGCCCATGAATTGTTCGGAAACGTATTGATGCCGACTACTTGCTACTCCAGGACGGAAAACACTTCGCAATGCAGTCGGTGCTTACTTGCTGCAAGTGAATGCGACAGTTGGGAATCGGGGTCGCGTGAACTCTGGATAACATGTTACAAGTATCTATGAAAAATTGTCTGACACATGTAGTATGGTGAGCACACAATGATTTCTACATCCATTGGTAGTTATACAGGGTATAGTCACGATAGCTCAAGCATACAACGAATGAAAAAAAAGGGCTGGTTCAATACATTTTTTCACCTTTCAAGTTTTTTTCTTTCTTTGAACGTTCTAACTCGTTCCCTGAATTCCAGACCCCCGATGATTTCTCCTTTGAAAAGTAGCTTTGGAAGATGGGATATTCTTGGCTTCCTCGCTTGGGTTTGGTAGCGATGATGCATCACGGACAGGAAATGCTAGGTTAACACCATTGAGCTTAATCCCCGAAAAAGCGGAGAGGGGTGGTGGTGGGTCAGCGGGAGCAGGAGCAGGAGCAGGAGCAGGAAAAGAAGGTAGGGAGAGAGAAGAGCAAGAATGTGGTGGTGGTGGTGCCAAGGCAGGCATCAATGTCGGCGGTGGTAAAGGTTGACGGTCCTTTAACACCCTCGAATGCATTCCAATGATAATATCGGCGCCGTGAGGAAGCTCCTTGAGGGCGATCCGCTGTGCGAACGCACCGAACCCCGCGACGACGGGGGGCGACGCAATGTGGGTGTGCAACATGTCGAGCTCCATCTCGAGCAGTTCCGGGTATCTAGATGGTTTTATGTACATCCAGGTAAGCAAACGACGAGTGTGACGAGCACTGCATACCTCGAGACCAGGCTGAACGAAAGCTCCTTTAGTATGTTGTGTTCCGTAAGGTTTTTCTGAAGGTGGGCAAAGGCTGCATCGCGAAGGTGATCCAGTCCGACCTATTAGTAGAGCGAGTCACGCCCAATATTAGCTTGCAGCTCTGATCTACATCGACTCAATATAGTTCACCTTGCACGCGAGACGATACATGGACTTGGCAGAACACTTTGGCTCATCTAGAGCGCTCATCGAAGATAGATAGGGCTGCCCTGCAGCTTCTGTAGAGCTGAGAGGCAAGAAACTGAACTTGCCGGTATACAAATAGTTCAGTAGGGTATACCATCTAGTGAAGGCAACCCGCATTCAATCCAACACAGGAAAAGAGCGAGCTTCAGCTCACGTTTGGAATGCAGTATCTTTGACAAGGACGTGGCGACTTCCCAAGGACCGCAGACGCATGGCGGTGCTACTAGGGTTCGCCAACGTCCTGTTCACAAGGCTCTCTTGAATCGCCGTTTCGCTACTCGCTACTGATCTGGCCGCGGCGCTATCCACGTTGACGACAAACAGCTCGTCTACTTTTGGATGCTCCGGACTCATGACGAACATATCGGAGCTTACTGATTCCGATCCATCCTCGGACAATCTATATATACGACCAGTCAGATGGAAAGACTAAACCGAAAGGTAGGGGTTTTTACTCATCGTCCTCCTTGGGTTGGGTGGTCACGCTAATTTTGGGAGTTAACGTTGATCCTATCCCAGGCTGACCTTTTTGCGCCTCAGGATGTAGTATGGGAATTGATGGTTCCTCGTCGTCGTCATCGAGGTCACTGTCACTTGCATACCCATACTCATCAATCCGAATGTTGCTTGGGACGTCATTGTCATCCGTGAGGTCGCTCAGAGAATGATCAGTAGGATTTATATCTGAACTCAACACTGGACTCATTCAACGAAAAGTCTGCATTTTGTGTCTGGATTAACTTACGATCTAAAAAGTATTTCGAGCTCTTGGCTAGAAGAACATTGTTGGCACAAAGGACACGAGGCTTCACGACTCGCTCTGATGGTGTAGACCTCGCAGAGAATAGGTGGAATTGGGTGTTGACAAGCTCTTCTCCGAGGAGAGACTTCCGAAGGAACTCTTCGATGCGCTCTTGCTTGCTAGGATCCACCGGAGACATGGTGGGTGTTGAAAAAAAATGGTAGATGAAAAAATGGACACCTCATTGCGCCCAGTCACTCGAGGCCTCATGTTTGTAGTGAGGTCTCGGAAGCCTCAAGGACCAGCATCAATTTAAAACTCAGAAACGAGAGCCTGAGGTCTAAAAAAACATCGCAATACGCCAGAGATCCCGCACTCACAGCAGATGGAATTCTATGAAGAGATGAGGAAAGCTCCAGGTCACAGGGCTTGTAGCAGGGCATCCTGGCCCGTTTTTCCAGGGATGGGAGATGGCGGCCGATAGCTAATCTGACTCTATTCAATAAGTGCGTACTACCTTACACGAGGTTCTCAGGCTCTCGCCAGCATTCTGTCTTCCAGCCAAACATAATCGCGTATACCCTGGTTCATGGTGGTGGGGGCAGTGCTTCCATGGCGAGCGTGAAACCAGCGGGCTTGATGACTGGAGTCATCTGATAGACGGGGCCCGGGCAGGATGCCCATAACTTGAAATAACTTGAAAACAAGGACATACTCGTATTCACACTCCTACGCATCCTCCAAATAATCTCAGGACGTTTTTGTTGTTAAATTCGACAACTTAACCTTCCTCGTATGCCCTATGGTTCACGGTCTCAAATTCAAAGCTTTCGAGTTGCGTCTTATGCTATTATGTATGTAAGGTTCTAGGAGTGTATGCATAACTTTTTTCTTTCTTTCTTTTTTGAAAGGCATGACAGCAAAGGGTGACCGCCAAAACTAGTCCCACAATGAACATCAATATTCTTTCTTGATGGCGGCCAACTCAACAGACGAGTCATGATGAGATTCTACCCGCTATCTTAATTCTCTTCCGGCGAGGTCATCTATTTGCCGCCCCTTTCGAGCGCTCACCAGTGAAACACCATCTCGTTGGGATTTTTACTGTTTCAACGTCCCTGCCTGTCAACTTCGTGACTTCTACTCTGGAAGAAATTACTGCAAACATTCCGCTGAACAATTACAAGACTCATATGCTCGCTGATCTTCGCGCTACCCGACCTTGCTGTTCTCCCTAGTTATGATTCTCACTGCCGTGGGATATACTTACAGTAAGTACTAATATTGCAGGCCTCTACATGTTTCTTCATATGAATGAGTATCAACATTCTCAGCCCTGACCGCCTCAGACGAGGTACGCATTGCCTTTATTGGCATATAATCGATTGGGACTTGTCTTGCTGACGACCGTTAAAGATAGAAAACATTTGGAATAGTGAGCACTTCCCTCGCTCGTTGTATGTTCTGATATAGCTGCAGATCAAGCCCTAGCACCACTATCTACATTGTTCTCTCGTGCATCCTGGCAATCTCCAGTATACTATGCTGGGGTCAACATCGCACTTCCAGGCTCGCTATTTCGGGTAACGCTTGCCCGCATATGTCACTGTTTGCTGCGATACAGCTGATGGGCTCATTAGAACGTCTGCCGTTTGCATGTTCATGTAATTCTGACTTTTTCCTATACAACTCGAGCTAACTCACAATGATCCAAGGGGTAGTCCATTTCTACCCGGCCCTGCAAAGGTAATTCCTCGTACCACTAATACTTAAATATTTCATTGACTGGCGGGTGTATGTATTCATTCTCGTTCCAAGCTGATCGGCGACACTTCTGACCAATCGGTCACATTCAAATAAACTGTGAGTAAATATTCAGATTTCACTTTCAAGTTGGTGAATTACATGGGCAGCGACAGTGGTGATGATCCTCCGTCACGGTGCGTGTGCATTGTATGGTCAGGTTCATCCTTGGCACCCTTCTCGTGTTCGAAGCCATCAAAGCCATCTCAAAAGTAATTTATTGTATCTGTCATTACTCGCAATGAGTCCATAAGTAGGTGGAAATTATATGGTTCACATATAAATAACAGATGATGTACGGCTCTGCACATTATGTAGCGTTTATTAAATTATGGGCTGTCGCCCAGATCACTTTCGGTGCACTGATGGCCTATCTACATTGGTCACGCTGTAGCAGGATACAAAGAACGGACACCGAAGTCAGCTCTCGAGCCCCGTCATGCATGACTACCTGTCCTTTCTTCCATCTGTATTTCCTCGCACTCTCCGCCCTCGTTTTGTCCGGTCGCTGCGAACCTCATTGTAGTCACAGCAGCGCTATGGCCAGACACGGATGTCAAACCAAACGCTGTGTCGATGTCGCCTCCATGTCTACCTCGAGCGTCGCGCACATAAAGTTCCCGTAAACTCAAGATGAGTCGGGGAGCAACGGTGAACGCAGGTACAAATTGTATCGCCGTAATCAGTACTATCCATCCTTGATCCGAAGGAAGGATCGTTGCCAAATACACCACGTTGATGAGTGCATACGTCAGGACACTATTTGTGATGAGTCGACACTAGTAGCTTAGAAGGAAGGACAGGAGGCTGGACGTACGCAAGAAAGTAGAACATGCCTTCTCTCACGAAAAGGGTCATATAACGGGTAAATTGGATTCGCTTTGTAGCTTTGTACATTTGGAGTGATTGCTTGATGAATTTTATAGTAACTAGGAGACACATCAGTGCACCGAGAGTGACTTGGACGGCGTCTATAATATCTCCCCAAGTGTGGGAACCGAATTGCGCCACGCAAAAAGAATAATCAAGTACTTGACTGGTGACCTCTGTATGATTCGGGGAGTGGTAGATATGTAGTGTGTATCATATGAAGTCATATTTCACGTACCTAAGGTCCCTTCTTGAGTACTGGAGATAATGCAAACTACGAGGTATGGGATGATTTCCATGGCCAAGAACGTTAGGAGGGTGCCAAGGATGGATCTAGATTGACCATACAACGCCCACACACGAAGGATCATCACCACTACAACTTTTAATGTCATTCATCTCGTTAGAAGTGAACACGAATCTCACAATCTGCAGCACCAATAAAAATCAGGGTAACCCATGCCCCAAGTATATCAAGTATGTTGCCTTGAATTGTAACATTGATCAGAACGAGCGTTGAAAACATGAAATGAACAGACTCACAGCTATTCAGGAGTGATAAAACAATTGGAAACGACATTCGTAAGTGCAAGGTATGAAGACGTACGTCTATCAGTAGTCGGAAATGTCAACCATCTGCCAATCAATGACCTGTGATATGAAAATCACCTTTGCAGGGCCGGGTAGGAACGTACTTCCCACTTTGATTGGACTAGGTTAGCTCAACAAATTTAGAAATGTAAAACTTAAACATACAAACGGCAAAAATACTAGAGAATTGATGGGAGATGAATTGATATGTATTGCAGCAGGCAGCATAGACTTACATGACGGAACACAGCCCGAAATAACGAACCTGAAAGTCACCACATAAAAGGGTCGATTAATGATAGCACGGTATGGTCGAGACAAAGATACAGACCAGAACAAACAACGTGGATACCCAAGTCCAGGGCCTGTTCTATCACCGTATCAAAACGAATTCTCTGGAGAAAACTGTTCACTTACCCAAATATGCTCTATCTGCAAAAAAGGTTCAGATCAGTAGCCAGTCAATTTTATGTAGACGATCACGGGAAACACCTCGCTTGAAAAGGTAAGAACTGCCAATTCTATTTAAGTGCATCGAAAGTGAAGAAGACACGGATCACTGACTATAATCATATCCGACGGCAGTGAGGATGACAACTATGAAGTGAGATCAATACCTGGAAATGCTCAGTGAGGGCCAAGAGCATACGGGTTGTGTAATTATTTAGTCGAATCCCTGTGACAACTTGCTGCAGAGTGAAATCCATGAACTCGCCAGTACACATATGACATGTATTTAAAGAATTCGGACACTCGAGGGAATTCGCATGAAAACCAACAGGGCAGGTCGGGAATTAAGTGAACGTTGTTAATGCCCTGCCACTTATGGCATTCATTACACTGCACTACGTTCCTGCACAACATGCACGTCTTTTGTCGTATTTGCAGTCTCTTGGCAATGATATGATCATGATGTCCCTTGATGTGGCCGTGTTACAGTTTCATACACCCTTCAATTTTGTGAATGAAAATAAGAGCATATTGTTAATGAGCGAAGCGGCCGGCGTGATCGCATAAAGACGCGAATTCGAGCCTATCAGCATGGTTTGTAAATGATGCCCATGAAGCAGTGATCGAACAGTTTGCCCAAGTAGATACTACGGGCCAACCTGAGAGAAATTCAAGGAAACAAACGAAACCCATTGAAAAGAGGCACATACCTCAATGATGATATGGACATGACATGCCCTTTAGGGAGTTCAGAGAAATACCATCACGGTCGTCATATGGCGCTGCGCTAGTTGTGTAAAGAAGAGTCCAGCTAGTATCCAATCAGTCCATATCAAAAAAAAAATGCTGAATTCGGGTTTATGATCAGTCCAGAAGTCGGATTTCGATGTCTTGTTCATTGGTTTCGTTCAACGACAGCTCGGTGAGTGGGGAGGGTCGGACTTGCACTCACGTTCTTGTGCAACACTGCAACCAGGGCTGAGCTCCTGTGAGTAGTTCTGCGCGCGTTTGAACCTAACCTGAGGTTACCTGACAACGCGGGAGATCCGAGCCACAGCCTCTGACAAGTGTGTGTGGCGCTGACTTTTCATTTTCATTCCAGGTGTTGTTGGACTGATGCAGTGATAAAGGAAGGAATATCCCGATTCAGAACCTCATCGCGCCCAGGGCAAACACTGCGTTTTGGTCCGATTATACTCGGATTCAGACGAGGAAGAAAGAGAGGTGTTTTCGATCGTGGTGATATTTGGTACTTATGATGCCATGCCTAATTTTTGCATTTGACCAATACTCTGATTCATTGGTATCTAGTAGTAGCCTGAGCGCTGAAGGCCATCCAACACGACCTTCCCACCGTTAAGCCGCACTCAGCCACGAATAGCTCAAGGCTGTGGAAGAACTTCAGATCTTCGTTCCTTTATTAATGTTAATATACTCCACATCCAACTTGAACTTCTGTCTAAGAAGCCTGCCACTAATGAGATCTAGAAATAATTGCCAACACCGACTATGACACTGGCAGTCGATGCTCAATAGTACCTGTTTCGCCGCGCTCGTCACCTGGGGGTTCTCCGACTATAAAGTCAACAAGTTGAAGTTAGTGACGCAATACCTCAATTATATTCAAGTGCTTCACTCGTGCAGCTTACATTCGGTATCACTGCAGGGTTAGTCACCGTTACCTTAAATAACTTGTCATCTCCTTCCGAGTCGGGCATCCACCTCCTTGTTCTTCTCAGGTTTTCCTGTTTCAATGTACTTCGTATTAGCTTGAACTTTGTGTTCTCCACTCGAAGTTCTCCACCCGCACAGATATGCTTGCAGCATCGAACGTTTGCGGTCTGTGCCAGAGTGGATAAAACCTCGACCCGGGAACTATCTTGAAACAGAAAATTTTGTAAAGGACGACAACGGAAGAGGCAATCGAAAAGGCTCACATATAAACCACCTATGGAGGTCTGGATACCCGCAGACAACTAGAGGCCCTTGTCAACTTTGCATCAAGAATGCAGATGCATATTTAAACCGCCAAGGGCCTGGCAGGTTTCCTCTTATTAGTAATAATAAGCGGCGTAGAAGTAGAACCCGTGAAACAAACATCACCGCATCGGTCGTTCCATATAATGCCCACCGGTAGGATTCCTCTCACGTGGGACCGTTGATTGGTCTGACTTGATCACGCCCGCCTTTTGACTTATCGAAATGGGGGACCCGTACTGGTCCTCGCAAAATGAGAAATCAAGCATTTCACAAGAGATCGCTACACAAGGGAGAATATCCCGTCATAGTCTGTGCAACAAAAAGGTATGATCTACACACCTACGAGCTCATTCTGAATGCAGATTGGATAATGGCCATTTCGCATTCAAAGTAAGATGTCTGTTGGCGCGAAGTGGGGAACGTCTGTGAGGCACCGCAGAATAATTGACAGAGGATAACTCTCAGGGCATTGTTCAAGGACGATATGGGAAGGACGACCGCTAAGTGTTGACATAATTTTACTTCACCGACAAGAGAGGATCCGAAGGGCATGTAAGAAGGAGATTCAGATATCCTCTGCCCTGTGTAGCATGCGGGATGGTGGCGGTCTGTCTCACGTGGGCCCCATGGAGAGTGGCTGCGTGCCACCCTGGACCTGCAATTCTCCCTACCAAATGTTGACCAAATGTGCCTTGATCGATGATCGATGAGGGCTGTGTGAGTATTCACGGCTTCCCACACCCTGTCATCGCAGTACTGATTGGGAAGTAGAGGGGCAAAGAGGGCGGTGCCAGTGCTTGTGCAGGAAATCTACCGATTGATCAAGACAACATCGCTTGAAGTAACACATGGCAAAAGGAGCGACATCCGCTCCAAGATTGAAGGGAGACGTCCCCCCCCTCGTTGAATCATTCCCATTGAAATGACATTGGATTCAGAATTCGACGCACTGCTCCTTCTTACCTGGAATCACAGTGACCCCCATGGATTTTCAGAGCATTTCAAAGTCAGTTTATTTTCCGCAGGTCAGCGGCAGCTAATTATATTGTTCACCCTCCCTACATTATAGTGCCTAGTAACTTTCGGGTCCCACCAAGATGCCAGATAATGTTTCGTCAGACGTTGTTCAGCTTCCTCCTCATCCGACATGCTGGCGGTGATATTTGCATGTGTTATCGAGCGCGACAACGACATGGTTCCATTTTCTCCTTAGGAGAAACTTATTATCGTGACCGCGCGAGATAACACCATGACATTCCTCGATATGGTCAACTGCCTCAAAACGCGTTACTTAACGTTTACTGACGTGGGCTGACTCGGATAGCCCGAACATCTGCTGTGTTCATAACTTGGACATGCGTCGTGTTCATGGGATATGGCTTGCTACCTGGCAATCGACTTGTAGGTTTGTTCACCCTACGAGCCCTAGGTGGCCATCTTGTATCCTGATAGCGACATCCTATCCATCACGACTATCAGGGAGCTGGTTGGTTGGTTCCGCAATCCTCTCAATTTTCACATGGCCTAGATTCAACATCACCACAGCATGTTTCTGCTATCTGAGTTTGTGTTGGCTTGGCTTATATGTCCAACCCATTCCAGTGTTCGTTTGTGAAATATGCCACAGGCTCTTTCGTTGCAGATATTACAATTCCGATGTGCTCCTCATATTTGGGTCATGACCTCCTCTCTGCGCCATCGCACGCATTTGGATGAATGATAACACGACTCGTATGTCCCTCGATCTCGGCGATTTCCGTCAATTTATCTGATTCAATTCTTCCCAGTTGTGATACTCAGGAGAAAGGGGCACCGTCGCACTGCGTCATCCCAGAGAAACTAATGTCATTTTTGAAGCAAAACTGGGCACTAAATCCTGCATATTTTTAGTCCCCCACCCACGAATCTGACTAGACCACAATCTACACTACCAATGACTCAATCCAAGTCTTTGAATGTCATCAACACTTCTTGGACGATGACACTCCTTCTACGATAATGTAATGAAGGCTTTCATAAGATTTTTATTAGCCTTCTCAGATAATCGATGATGATCGAGCCACCATGGAGATTCGGAGAAGGACTGTCAGCTACCTGTGTCAACTGAGGCATTTTTTACATTTCACCTCCATTTCACGGTTTTCACTTGGCGTGCACGACCCGTCCAACTTGTAAAGTGCGATGGGGTCTCAGGCTGTAGTCACTAGACCCATATAAAACATTGAGTTGGGGGTCCATCCACTTACCCGGCCTACGTACTAATCTTCTAGTAAAGACGTCAAATGGCGAAACCGACGCCGACACTGGCAGACAGATCCACGACGTTACACCAACTTTGATGACACCTCAGGTTTGCACAAATATGATAGCAGACCGATCTGACACTTGTGGCGTACCGCGATATCCACACAAAAACTATCCTTTTTCAATCCGCCTTCGTCATCATATATCAGATTCATTGTCATTATGTTCACTCAGTCATATTGATGATCGACACATCATCACTAAAACCATCCTGGACTAGCTGTGGTGCGTGCTGAGAGAGCCACTGTCATACCAGCACACATCATCAAAGATGATCGATGTAGACTTACCTGGATCGGAAGGTTGTAGTATCTGAATATTTGATTCCTCTCGTATTGCGAATTCATCTGGTGCTGCCTTAATTTGAGGTTGCCATGGGGCTCCCTTTCTTTTCGTTCCTCCTTTCCCCACGGACCGTTTGCCGATGCTGGTGGCCCACTCGGTGGGTGCAGACGTGTGCAACACACCGGGACTTTTCGGGCGACTGATTGGAGATTCTGATCGAGGATCTGACTGGGCTGCATGAAGTGGGCCATTTTCGTTTTCATCCTCGATTGTATCGCCCATCCCCACGTCTGGTTCAACTTGTTTTCCCTCAAGGACGGAGGCAGGTGGTAGTGGCGCTGGTACACGTGGGTACCACGGGAAAGGCTGATGTTCCCTCAAAAGCCTCGTATGAATTCCAACGATAATATCAGCTCCATGAGGAAGCTCCTTGTTTGCGATACGCCTCGCGAGGTCAGAAAAGTTGGCGACAACCGGGGAGGATGCGATGTGGGTGTATAATGCGTCAAGTTCCATCTCAAGTAATTCCGGATGTCTGGTGCCCAGTCAAGTTTACAATCTTATAAACCAATTGCACGACCTTGTAAATCAAACGAGAACCCACTTTGACACGAGGCTGCACGAAAGCTCTTTCAGGATGTTATGTTCTGTAAGGTTGCTCCGAATGTAAGAAAATGCCTCGTCGCGAAGATCATCCAGTCCGACCTAGACCGTGTTTAAGTAAACCCGTATCGCGTTATCCCAAAGCATATCAACCTTGCATGCGAGACGATACATAGACTTGGCAGAACATCTTGGCTCGTCGAGAGAACTTGACGAAGATTCGTGAGGCTTCCCACCATGTGTTGCTGAACCGAGAGGCAAAAAATTGAACTTGTCTGTGTAAAGATAATTCAGGAGGGTATACCACCTAATGAGTAAGATTTCGTTGAGTCCAGCGAGCGGGAGACACGTTAGATGGGCGCCTACGTTTGGAACGCAGTATCTTTGACAAGGACGTGGCGACTTGCCAAGGATCGCAGACGCATGGCATCATGGTTCACCAACGGCTTATTACCGCGAGCATCCTGAACTGCGGTCTCGTTGCTTGTCATTGATCCGGCACTATCCTTGGGAGAGAATGATTCGTCCGTTCTCGGCTGCTCAGGGCTCATGACAAACATATCAGAGTTAACCGATTCATCGTCAGATAATCTATGTAGACCAGATCAATATTCAACCATATAGACAACGAGTATCATTCACTCCTTGTCCTTTGATTGAAATCCAGCATCCATTTTGTGAGTGAAGGTTGATACCTCCATAGGGTCGCTACAGTCATCGAGATCGCTATCGCTTCCATAGCCATAGTCATTGATCCGAGTACCATTGGGAACATCATTGTCATCGGTAATGTCGACCAAGGAGGGATCGGAAGGATTTATGTCCGAGCTTGACACTGGATGTCACATTGAATTAACACGATGATTGTTGTAAGTAACACCAACACTCACTATCCAGAAAGTACTTGGAGCTCTTGGCAAGAAGAACATTGTTTGCACAAAGGACGCGGGGATTGAAGACTCGACCAGATGTCGAAGATATTGCGGAAAAGAGATGGAATTGTGTATTGACAAGCTCTTCTCCGAGAAGAGACTTTCTCAAAAGCTCTTCTATACTATCCTGTTTTGTAGAATCTGACATGGGGCGTATTGGCAAGGATGCGACGAGTAGATGAAAACCGTATCGACAGGTATATCGTGTGGGGATAGCGATCAAACCCGTGACCTAGTTAATGTTCCATCGATTCGGATATCTAAACAGAAAGCCGAACTCGGATCTGCGCTCAAGCTTTTATGGTCGAATTATCAGTTTGCCTTGGGAAGAGAGTGAGGAGATGAAGAAACCAACCAACGGAAAAGCAATCCAAATCATCTTCAGGCGATGAGACAATTGCAAGCTTCACGACATTCTTTCTGCTCCGCGCGTTGAGCCTAAGGAAATAAACATTGGGTGCGAGCTTCCTCAGGCTGGACCCCCTGCTGCACAGTGGCACTAGTACTTGTAAATTATTCCAAGTTGGTACTCCGACCGTGACTCTCCCGGCCGAGTGGAAGCTCTGGCGTGAGTTTGTCTTCATCGGGATGCGAGCGCGGCCATTCAACTGCTACCACTAATCGACTCGCTGTCTTGCTACAAGATGTAATGACGAATCTGTGCACATAGAAGTGACATGTACAAAAAGACCAACCCGACATATAGTGATCATCGCACACTGTGAAAGATTGAAGTTGCGCTTAGAGTAGAACTCGGAAAGATGATGGGGGCTCAAGTCTATGTTAGAACCTATTAGTCCCCTATACTACTGACAGTTTTATATACTGTACTACTCAATTGATAAAGTAATCGTATAGATTACTTTATCTTCGACTTTAGGTGAGGCCGTGTATTGTTTGTATTATGTTTGGCCTAATGGATAAGGCTCGTTATCCAACACACACCACTGACCGTGACAGTGCAGTGCTGCGTCCCTTCCATCAGGCCTTTCGCACTACTCTCTTCCGCCCAAACAACCAGGTTGTGCCAATGCATGTGCGCTGTTGCTGATGCACGCACCACTGCCAGTGTCACAGACTTCCCACCTTTCCAACTGTACTTCTTCGTCTTGGTCAAACCCCTCGTTCTGCCTGGCATCCGCAAACATGATCGCACTCGCAATAGCACCACGGCCAGACACTGAAGTCAGGCCGAATGCTGTGTCAATGTCGCTTCCCTGTCTTCCCCGGAGATCGTTTGCATAAAGTTGCCTCAAGTGTAAGATGAATCGGGGAACTAGTGTGTAGGGAGGTATAAGTCCTGCCAGCATTAAGGGTATTATCGGCCATCCATTTATTGAAATGATTCCTGCGATTGCAAGCACGTCGATGAGTGTATACGTCAGGATTCTATTTGTAAGAATTCACCGTTAGTGAACAGAAATGACTCGGAAATGGATAGTTGAATGGAAAAGGTACATACGCAAAAAAGTAGATCATGCCTTCCCTTACGAGAAGGTTCATGTAACGGTTCATGGAGAAACATTTTGTCGCTTTGTACATTTGAAGTGCTTCCCTGATGAACTGGACAACATAGAACAGACACATCAATGTACCCAGAGTGATCTGGAAAGCACCCATAATTTCGGGCAAGATGGCGGTAGGGCTATGTTTCTCCATGCATAATAGAACATTACCGCCAAGCAATTTAGGGATAGTCACTATAAATTTAGCAGAACGCCACGTTATATATTGTGCATGAAATGAAACCATGTTTTACATACCTGAGGCCTCATTCTGAGTGCTGACCATAATACAATAAACCAAATACGTGACGCCTTCGATTGCATAGAGCGTGAAAAGAGTGCCGAAGATGAACCTTGATCGATGGTACAATGCCCACACACGAAGGATCATCGCCACTGCATCTATCGATGAGATCCATGCGAATTAGAATGATACGGAATCTCACATTCTGCAGCATACATAAAAATCGTTGTAGTCCAAACGGCAATAATGAAAGGTATTCCACCTTTCGAGGTGTCGTTCAGTGAGAGTAGTTATTTGAGACGTCGAAGAAATGTACTCACAACTATCGAAATATGATCATGGCTGTTCGTCAGTATGAGATGATGAATAAACGCGCACATCTACCCGTAGTAGAAATATTTGAGCACCCGCGTAGATCATCAGTGGCATGAGTAATTACCATTGCTTGGCCAGACAAGAATGAACTTCCCACTTTCATTTGATCGATTCAGTCCAACAAAAAACAAACTCAAAGTTCACGATTTGAACGCACTGAGGAACTCAATTCTTGTGAACCGACGAATCAGGGATTAATTCATGTGTTTCAGGAAGGATTAACACACATGATGGTACATAACCCAAAATACCGAACCTTCGAAGTCAAGGATTAGTACAGGATTGTTGAAATGACCAAGAGACACACAAGGATGAATAATGTAGAAACCCTTGTCCAACGCTTCTTCTGCACCTGCATTAAATCACGCAATGATCCAGGGAAAGCTTTTGCTAACCCAAATGTATTCCATCTGCAAAGACGACAGTCAGTCAAGGTCCCAAAGTCCTGTCAATAAACGCAAGACATACCTCATCTGAGAATGTTAGGACTGACGATATACGATTATCCAATATGAAGTGTTGAGATACAACGCCAGTGTGTTTCACGTACTATAATCATATATGACGGCAGTGAGGACCACAACTAGAAGGAACAGTAAGCATGTGAGTGGGCTGGAGCGCCAAGGTCAACCGGCATACGTACGGGATGCATAGTCATTTAACTGCACGTTCATTACAGCCTGCTGCAGCGTGGATGCCATGAAGTGAGTACGTTGAAATAATGGCAGGAAAGAACGATAACGAGCTGCGGATTTAAGCCAACGGTAGACAATTAAGACAACAGAAACTATGCGGTGATATCGAATATAGTTGCCTCAAGGACAAAATGATACCTATCTGGCAAAAATAGACATCTACTGGGCTGTTTGGTGGCATAGACTTCGAAGGCGGTGCCGGAGCCAGACAGTTGCCTCGGCGTTGTTACAGCCGGCGCAAGGATATTTCACAGCATTGCGATCATGTGTCTGTTTCTGTAGATTGTTGTATAGCCCAAGAGTAATTTTGCTGCTTTGCTTCCTACTATAGTGGGAATTCCGTTGGAGTTCGGAGAGACCAGCACCAGCATAGAGCCGTGAGCCACTTCAAATTTTTGACTAGAGGCTGCGGTCAGCGGGTACGGTAATGCTGAATGCCTGAGGTCAAGCGCTCAGTGCTCAACGTTCAACTTGATAATGAGTTCACTACATGACGTCTAGTGGCGCCCCAGAATCTGACGTTCGGTCGTTGCTTTGATGCTTATAAGGAATTAGGATGGTCTCACCAGTAATTAGCAAAAGTGGTCATGGCCGCAATTGTGACAACCTTCCACGAGAAAGTAAGGCGAAGAATTGCAGGTAGAAGAGGGGAATTGGGGCTGGTAGTATGTAGTACAACTGTATTCCAAACGCCTCTTCCATGCTAAAATGACGCAGTGCGACCTATAAGAAAAACGAAATCCTTCATTGACGACAAACGCTAAGAACATGGGCATTTAGTCGGACATGCATTCATGTGTGTATACCGTCATTGCACTGGTTGGAATTAGGCCCAGTGTCGTATTACGCCCAGATTTGATGGGTCGGACAAATCCCTCTTCGTATGCATGCCTCAGCTTCTCCTTCGCAAGAGGGCCCGTGAACGAGAAAAGGCACGTAGAGGAATGATTCCACCTCGTCGAAATTTCTGTCCTCCATGTCGATGAGATCACGAGGAAATGCAAGGGAGGCACCCTTTCAATCAGTTAATGGGAGGGGGAGACGGTACGAGTTTTGGTAATAAACTCACCATTGAAACCCCCTTCCACGCTTCGCTTCATCCTGTTTGGTGGAACTAGTGAGGTAATATGGTCGACCCGGTATCCTCTCTCTTGCCCGGGATGGAGACCAAGAACAATGTTATTGACAGCGTGATGCGGAATGCCAATGCTGGTAAGGAATCCATTTACTTTCTTGCAATCATATATATCAATACACGTACGCAATAGTGCACCACGTAAGCCGCGCTTGGAATCAAGCAAATACCAGACATTGCTACTGGCCTCTTCAGCTCAGAAGTAGAAACGAGAGCACTACCTCTACATAAGCCACATCTTCTTCGACAAACCCAGGATTGTGCCAAGTTTCGTGAATGTCTCATCTTTCCTGCATAAAACATCCTGAAAATGCGTCAATAAACTGCTCTCGGATTGACAACATAACATACTTGAGCAGTAAGATCAGCTTGGGATGAAGCTCGCGTTCCTTATCTCGTAACTGGTCCGCACCCGCCCGAGATATTTAAAGCTACCTCCTTGGTTAGATCTTCAAGGCTCAACACATAGAATGTCATCCATATCAGAATTGTTGCATCAAATAACAGTCCACGTCAGAGTTTTGGTTATCAGCGCGCAAATTCAAAGAACACGAAACGAGAATGAAGCATGACGGACGCACGAAATGGTGATTAGAAAAACTAGGTCTTAAAGTCAAAAAAGAAACTCAGATGATATGGCTCGTCTTAACACGAGGATGGCGTGAAGGGTCCTGATGCTAGTTGACAGACAAGTGTGAATGTCGTATAGGAGGGCAAGCCTTAGTAGTGTGCTGTAACCAGCAACGACCTTCCAACTCCCTCCACCTTCACCCCGCATTCTCACCGGGCGTAGGCTTGCTAGCCTTTAAGAGATATTGGAAGAATTTTAACGTGCCCGTCGTAGCATAGCACTGGGAGTTCATCTGAACATGTGACACCTCGAGGCTGTAATTATCGGAACGCGTGAACAACACGTTCAAGGGCGTACTATTTTGAGGTATGCTCCGGGTTCGAGAACGAACGCAGCGTCACGGTGCCTATCATGCTTGGGAAGAAAATATCACCGGATCGTTGAATCAGCGCTTGTGACGGGAGGGGTAGTGCTGTTGTTGAAGCGTGAGACAACTGAACTCAAAGCTCGGTATCGGCTTAGTCCTCCCAGTGACTTACAATCATTCTTTCAAGTTCCTCGGCCTCAGACTCGATCCAGTCATCACGGTCTCGTTCAATATCTGACCTTGCGGTTCGCACAACACACGAGTCGTTGAAACACTGAGTATATGATGGCAGCGTCATGCCTCGTCCTCGTGGTCACCACGAATTGCCATTTGCGAGGCCGGGTGGAGCCTCCATTCGTTGCCCCAGCGACGCGTGTGCGTATTACAGTACTTCAAACCCCTTTAAACCCTTCGTCGTAGTTCAGTCAGGATTCAAACACTCATGTCTCGTCTAGCTCATACGAGTGCTCTCTATCATCATCGTTCACCTTGGATGGGACCTTTTGCTCCTAATCCGATTCCGGGTTACTATTATCTCCCTCGGATGTATGAAAGTGCACCCTGGAGCTCTGATGCCATCCACGGCGAAACCACCAAGGAACATGTAAGGTTGAAGCGCGACTGCGTCGTACAACGCACGATCGTGTCGATGGGGCGAACAGGGATATGCGTCAGGTTATGGACATCATTCAGGGGATTGCTTCGTACGAAGACACTGTGTGACTACGAATGTTCGCTGACGAGGTGACAGGCTCTGCACGCGGCAAGAAACGGAGACCCAAGAAGAACAAGCTTGATACGCATACTTTGCCGTTCATGCCATACGACCAAAGAAATACCTACTTGACTGGATCTCATCCCACGGCGGACTGCGTTCAGGTTCGCAACTCGAGTATGTCTTTGAGTGGTATTCGCGGATCTCTCTTACTTGACGTTTCAATTTCCCTAGCGCCTCGATGCTCATCGTCGGTCACGATCGACACGCAAGATCTCTGGGAAAGGCCTCACGCAGACGACGCGCAGTGTCCTGAGATTACAAACTGGCCCTTGGTTAACCGTGCCACTCTACATTCAGGTCTCCCACCCTACGCGCCACCAAGGAATGATATTCAGCTCCCAACAACACCCTTTTCCAATGTCCGATTAAACCCCTACCTTGAACACCATTGCAACGGTCCCCATCCCATTTCTTTCGATGTCACGCTCGGTCCAGCCAAGATCATGCACACTTCTTCCTCCTCTACATCCCTTGACCCAGCCTCGTTTTTCAAAAAACCAGCTACACAGCCGCCCGTGAAACAGATGCGCGTCCAATGTGTCGCTGAAGATCCCTTGCCGCACATTCCGTGGCCCATCGAAATCGAAAACATGCACGGAATCACGTGTGGAGACGTTCTCGACGCCGTTGCCAACAAGTTTCTGGAATATGTTGGCGAGGAAGAGTATAATACGTGGACGAAGCATCGGAGAGGGATCGCCGCGCGGACATATCATCAGCGAGTACGTACGACGACGGATGAGGGGCTGCGGCGGATTGATTATTTAGGTGGAAAGGTGGTGTTTCATGGGTTGGAGCTGGCTTCTGTGATGATGGGGGACATGTGGTTCATGTTTGTTGGGGCTTCCGAGAGGAGCTAGGGGGTAGTTTTCATTTATTCTTTGATTATTGTTCTTAATCGCTAGGTTTACGTTACGTTCTTCCCTTGTAATAGTTGATCGGTGAAAGAGAATGTCTGGCATGCTCATTTTAATCGATCGTTGCGCGTGCTTTAATATTGGGCGCTGGGCTCCCTACCCTGGGGACCTGTAGCTGGAATCTGGATCTATGTAAATGTTCAGCATCTCGTCGACGTGGTTTACATGCCATTTTCATGAGGGAATAATGAAAAGGTCACGATGATGGAAGCCATCAGCAGGGATGGATGCACGAAATAACATCGACGGGATAGGCACATGCCAGGACTCACGGGCCCGCGGTGTCCACTTGCAGCCTCACAGGCAGAGAAAGGCATATTCTAGGAACAAAACGAGCGAGAAATCTGGGAGAAATACAAGAAGGAGAAGTGAAAGCAATGCAGATCACGAAATGAGTTACTGATACCTGACATGCGATTCATACGAGTGAAGCTACTAGGTGGTGGCGTTAGCACTACGAATTTTAAAGCACATCGTAAGAATGATTATTGAGGTGCCTCATTGCCCTGCTGACCCGCATTGGATGGAAGTGGCTCTCCCGGGCCTGACGAGCAGTGACAGTTGTGGTGTCGGATGATTCAGGATGCACACAAACACAGGAGGATCATGGTGCCACGCTTATCGCTCACAGGATCCGCTAGGAGAATGGTGTCCGCGAGAATATCGAAGCTTAGCTCTATGTGCATAAGAGCAAAGGTAAAAGACCAGTTGTTCGGGGTGGTACTAGGCCATTCGAACGATACAATCTGCTCGACGGTCTTCATTACGGTCGGAAGCGATGCGCTGGATTTTCTTCCCGCTCACCCCTCCACATTCAACCTCTCGGAGGATAGTGGTGAAATGAACGGAGATGATGCGATTGTTCTTGAAGAGACTGAGGATATATTCGATGTCATCGCGATCCAAACGACGAGGCCTGCCCCACCAAACAGGTTGACTGTTAGAGATTACATCTCCTGTGTCGTTCCACGGCTTGTGTATGCGGTAGAACATGCGCACCGAGAAACCACAGTATAGGATGTCTGGAGGACGACAAAGTCCACGCTTATGGAGCCTAATGGCCGCCAGCTTGACATGCCGGCTGATTCTGCGGTTGCGCATGCGTGAAGTGTACTAAACTCACTCATTTGTACTAACTTTCCTAATTGGACAAAAAATAATGTGACTACATGCAAACGCCTGTAAACGCTTGCTGTGAAACAATCCTTGCAGCCTGAGTATTGGGATTCGAAGGATTTCACCTAGGTATTGCCTCATACGTAGAATGGTCTTGCACCCTTGGAAATAGACAGATCTATAGTTGATCTGGAGGATGTCGCCTCGACGGGTGGTGCGAAATTATGACCACAAACCAGGATCCATTGAAGCTTCTAAAGAACACCCAAGGCTATGCTACACTAGATATAAAGAGACGATCTTGGATCCATAATAAGGCTACAGCTATGGAGAGAGAATAGATGAACGTGATAGCAAGAAAAACGGATACAAGAAATGCGCTTTGCACAATCAAGAATAAGAAAGCGGGGACTGCCAGAACTGGTCTATAGATACAGCGAGAATAAACAAGGGAAAACACATCCAGGGGGTATCAGGGTCATCGTATCAAATCATCGTGTATCTTCAAAACGCGGGCATGCCGGGAAACGTCGCATCAAAAAACATCTCGAAGTCAGCGCCCACGTCAGCGATAGCGGGCTGTGTGGACAATCCCTGATCGGAAGCCTTGATACTCGCGGTCGCATCATGCCACATTTCAAATGACATCCCTGCTTGGAGGTGCTGCGGACGCGGCGCGATGACAGGGAGACCTAGTTCGGACTGAGCGGGGGAGCCGCTATAAGCCGACGAGGGGCCAGAGTTAGAAAATTCCATGGGTGGAATGACGTTGGAAGGCCATGACGTTGCGACGTTAGGGTCTATTTGTGAGGTGGACATACAATCCAAGGAGAGGAGATCTTGGGGAGAGATGTCCATCGATGGGAGATCGTAGGGTGGAGAACCAGAGGCAGCGTGTGGGGGGAGCGGGAGGTTTGAAAAGATGTCGTTGAAAGTCTGTGAAGGAACATAAGTATCGGGAGTTGTGCGACGAACACTACGAACCGTTGCAGAAGGGTCCCCAGATCCAGCAGGGAATCCAAAGCGGAACTGTTCCTCAAACAAGCTGGTATCATACATTGGAAGCAGGGATTCGTCACGTTGGAATGAAGAGGGGTGGAAACCTGCTGTAGGAACAGAAGGGAACATGGGAATGTCGTCCACACCCCAAGAGGTCCGCCCGAAATGGGGGAGTGCGCTAGAGGGACGGCGTTGCCCAATTATCATGCGCGCGCTCCGCGAGATGTTGCTGACAGGGGATGCTGAACGTGACGACGAAAAGAAGGGCACAGAGGGTAGCGCGATTGGATGGAATCGTGAGTCAGGGAGGGGAACCGAGGACGGCCGACGGAGGGGGTAAAATGGGTGTTGTGCGGGAGCGACGACTTTTTTCTCATCCAGTTTGCGAATTGCAGCGGCGAGGTCGTCCCCCTTCATACCCTCGAGCAGCAATTGCGCAACTTCCTCACAGCGCCGCTCGTCCTCGGGCGTCGGTGGCGCCTTTTCCTTCTTCTTCCCTTTGTCCTTGTTATGGACGGGTTTGAAGCGGTAACCCGGATATCTCTTGGAGTGAGCTTCCTTTTCTTGCTTTGCTTTTATCTCCCATATCCGTTTTTCATCGAGAGGAAGCGCGCGCCAGCAATTTCCAATGATTTTTGAGAGCGAGCCGTGGTTTGTTTCGATCGATCCCGGAACATGTTTTTGCCGCACAAAATCTGCACGGAAGAGCATGAACGCATTCGGTGGGCGAGGGATATAGCCAAGCGACCTGCGCTTGCCAGGGGGAGCACGTCTCTTTGAGGCAGGGTTCTGCGGTTGCTCTGACGGCGGAAAAAGCTGTGCATCGATGGGGAGGGAGAGCTCTTCAACATCGTCGAGGAGGAGATCGTCAGATTCCTTGTAGGTTCCTGGCGTAACGTTGGGGGCGAACGTGACAGAACGTGGGGACGGAGATGCCCCATAAATGCCTGGTTTTATGAACTCGGCTATGGGGACCAGGTGAGAATTGGGAAGAGGAGATGAGAAGACGCCTACAGGCTGGACTTGCGAAAGCGGACGGACGACGGCCAATAGAGTAGCGGCCATGGATTCGGGATGGTGGCATGATAAAGCTGAAAATGGATACACCTAAGGAGCGATGACGATTACAAACGGACGGAGGGGGACAGAACAAAAAGCGTTATTGTTCTCTCCTACCTTATATTGATGGGCCAGCGAATCTCTCACCGTGACCAGGACCCAAGATACTGCCAAGTTTCTGCTTGCCACTTTCCCTAGTCAATGCACTGGTGTACGAAGTCCTGCTGTGCCCGTTTTTGATCGTTCGTTTGTGTACCGGAAACGGACGCTTGTTTATGACTCTTTATGGAATCCGTTGTTCAGATCCTGAAAAAAAAAAAAAAAAAAAAGGTAAAACGTCTCTAACCAACACGCGTTCAACATTCAAGCTCCAAGCCTCGATGCCAATTCAAATCATCTGTTGCGCAGGCTCCTTCGACCACGACGGTCTGTGTCGCCCCTCCGCTTTTTGCGGCTTTTGGTAGGATCATTACCGCGGGCGTGTGAGTAATGGCTATACTTCATTTTAGGCACAATGGCCATGCGGACCTGCTTCTTCGCCTCAGCCGACTACGGGAAACGCCGTCAGAACGTTGCAAGAACATGCCGAAAGTGTCAGCGACGCTCGAGCGACGTCCGGACCTGTCCGTTTTTATCACCCCAGGTTCGCCTCTCAGAGTGTCTTTTCAATAAACGGGCACAGTACGAGCTGGTGCACCGTGACGATTCATGAGCAAAGGTATTTCAAACGTCGATTATTCGGCTCCATTTTCCGAGAGACAAGCGAGAGAAGAACTTGATCCGTACAAACGACACGCCACACCGATGATGCGCTCTAGCTTCTTTTCCCTCGCCGGCCCGTAAGAAAAAATGACAAGTCTCCTTCTGTTTGTCTCTTGAATCCGGATTTTCGGGACGTGGGTGTCACTTTTCAGCCGCATTATGAACGGATACCCATGATCGGGGGTGTACGTCGCTTGTTCAGTGAGTCTGTCATGTCAACTTCCAACATGCTGAGAAATGGGTATCGAGCAGAGATTGCCGGCGCCCCGCCCATATTTCCAAATTGCATTCTCATGACTACATTGGCATGCAAGGCTTTTTGATCCGTCACGAACTAGCGATCTCCAAGTCGTGTCGTCCATACGATCATGAATTCGATCTGATGAAGGGGCATGTTTGGGATTTTGACGATTAGTATGACACGATCTTGAGTGAACAGCTGATCCGCCCTGGACCGGACATTTGTGCGTCCTGGCCTCTGACCCCTGTCTCCACATGCGCATTGAGAACGGTATGTTTCAAGATTAAACACAGCGTTTGTTGGCAGGAAATGAAGAAACAGGATGTCATAGCCCTGACCGGATGAACAAACGTCTAAGGTTGTCCTTGCCTCTAGAGCACCACTAGACACACCAATATCGCGGACGCACCAAGTGCGTCAATATTAGTGCCCTCGGAACTCGTCCATCGCCGAGCCCCGACATGCCATCACAAAATTGGAGCTCGTAATCGACTCTTTAGTTTCACTCTCCAAAGGGACGATCGTTTGTCTCGTCTTCCGTCTCTGTGAACGCGTCGTTCTCGTTCCGAGATTTGTATGGGATACATAGCAGGGAATATTACCACTTTTGTTCATCCTTGCGAGACACCTGGTTTGTCTTCAAGACGACCACCAGCATCTCAGACTAGTCACGGGGCAGCCGCGGGATGTTCGATCAAGGGACCTCAAGGACCTGCCATTGTCATTACCAATTCGGAGATGACGTTGACAGGAGGTCCTTTCATTCTTATACTTCAACGAAACTTCAAGGCTTCAAGACATAAAATATGTATGCAGTCCGGTGAAGGTGGAACCATCTAGAGACATTTATGATCCACGTTGATCGTGTTTACGGGTTCGAAAGCTTACCTTGTTCAATGGCATAACGCGTCCACCTAGCTCGCGTCATCTGCATGTATTCGTTCGTGAATAACGCACTGCATCCAGTCACGATCACAAAAAATGAATCCCCTCAGCCCCGCCACGGTGCCACCAAGTCAGGCACTCAGCTGTGGTGGCCACTGCCCTCGCGTTGTGTTCATACCATCAAAACCGAATCTGCCCGAGTCCCTGTGCTCCACAGAACCCCCGAAAAAAGACTGAGTGCCACGTCAACAGGCCGGTACCAAAGGCAACAAGGCCGGACGATCGCCTTCCCACTCAACACATGTCACGCACAAATTGAAAGAAAATCGTGTCTTTTTTCGACTGAACGCATTTCGAGCGAATGGGCTGGGGAATCAACATAGACGGGCCAAACATCCCTGTTCCCCCTTTAACTCGCTTGCCTCGGCTGTCCAGACACATCAGTCTCCCGGAAAAAAAGTAAACCGATAACAACACACCCTCACTTCTTCGCCCGTCTTCCTAATCCAAACCGCCGGACGTTCCGCCGTCTTGGCACCTTCTTCCCCATCATCCCACGCATAACTCACACCGACCGCCAAGCGCGTCCCATCACAATTGAACGCAACCGACGGAATTGCAGAAGCATATTTTGGATACTGTCGTAGACGTTTTTTGACCTTGTGGTCCCAAATAGACACTGTACCATCCGACCCTGCAGACGCAAACGTATTGTACCTACATAGTTGACGACGGTCAATGTCATGATTGTAGTAAAGATGGGCAGAAACGGACACAGGGTGGAAAGCGAGGGCGTTGACCGGCCAGACATGATCAACGTCCTCGATTGTTTGTCGATGACATT
>JBBPLF010000146.1:44617-55488 GCA_038089615.1 Aureoboletus auriporus
CTACATAGTTGACGACGGTCAATGTCATGATTGTAGTAAAGATGGGCAGAAACGGACACAGGGTGGAAAGCGAGGGCGTTGACCGGCCAGACATGATCAACGTCCTCGATTGTTTGTCGATGACATTTGAACGCATATTTTTTATCCTGGGATTCTGGACTTGGATCGAAATACTCGACGCCGATACGACCTTCGACTGAACCAATTGCATACCCTACAAAACAGCACATGCAACAGTTGGACATGAGGTTCACAGCAATCTTGGGGGACACAGACCTTGGCCGTCCGCCATGCACGCCAAACTTCGTGTCATGAACTTTAAACTGCTCTCCCTCGTTTGCGCAGGCTCGTTCATCTTGCGTACGTCATAGATATGAAACAGCCGACTGGCCATGGCGACCACAAGCGTGTTATGAACGAGGTCCATGTTGTACACACGTTCTGGAAGTGCGTGCGACGACACCTCGGCCGACTCTGTGCGCGGGTCCCAAAAACGCAACGTTTGGTCCCACGAACCAGTGATGAGTATGTCTATAGCAAATGTGTCAGCGCAGTCGTTTAGAGGAGAGGAGACGGACTTCGTTCGCGAGCATAGTTCATCGCGGATACCGCATTCACGTGTTGACCTAAATATGTGACCTTTTCGACCGACAAATCAAGCCTATCGCGCTCAAGTGAGTGAGTGCGCTGATTGAAAAAAAAAAAAAAAGTAAAATAAACGCACTCGCGTACCCCCGTATCCAACCCTCCACTGTACCCCTTTGTCGTATCCCCAAACACACACGCAAGCACCGCGGCCCGGTGATCAAATTTTGCCTTTTGTTCGTTGGCAACGACGTCGTAAAATCGCACCGTCTAGAAAACCCAAGCACAATGACGTTTAGAGCTCGCGACGTCACTCACTTTGAGACGCATACCGTGTCCCAGGAAGAGACCAACAACTGATCTGCGTTCGTGGGCGAGAACCGAACTTGAGCGATGCTGTCAAAGGGAGGTGAAGACAACTCGAAATGGTCTTTAAACGGTTAGCAATCTTGAGACTTGTGATCCTCATACATGGACTTGCCTGTCATTGTTGTGCACAAGAATGCTAATCTGAGTTATTGCATTCAAGGTCTCTCACGTGACTGGTGTCGGCTCGCTATTCACTCCCTGTGATCGCTCGTCTCCAAAGATATGCATTCTGCTGCGCAACAATACGTACTTACAGTGCGTAATAAGTGATAAAAAGTTACAACAACAGGGTATCTTCGTGAGAATGCCGGGGGATCGGTGGTGTGGCATGCGATGAGGTACGTGAAATCGTCAACTCGGACTCAAGGGGCATAATCAAAAAAGGAAAAAAAAAAATAGGGGAGCAGGGGAGCAGGTGACGCACGAATGGGTGTCAAAGGAATGGGTCGTGACGGTTGTTCTGCGTTAAAGGTGAGTGTGAGGGGGGTTATGCACATGAGAAGATATCACTACAACTAATCAAACAACGGGTTTTATCCACAATCAAACCAAGATGAGGGGCAAGCGCATGTTTTTTAAAAGTTAAAAGAAGGAAAGAAAGGAAAAGAAAATAGGTGGGTGGCAGCAGCGCGTGGGGTATTGTGGATGCAGTGGTTGATGAGCTAAAAGAATGTTATACAGAATGAGTCCGTCGTGTGCAGCAAAGCAAAAAAGAGTCCAGAGAGGGAAGCCAATGGACGCCCGCATACATTGGTCCGGAGGTCTAATATCCGTGGTGCGCCGCAAGCATGCTATCGAAATTGAAGAGCTGCTCAAACGTGTCCGGGTTCTGCGAATCGGTAGAGTATTGACTCGGATCGATCACCATAGGGTCATAGGGGCCAGGGGCGTATCCAATGCTGAAGGTCCCAGGCGGCATGATCTCATCGCCGCACCCAGGAATACCAAGCTCGACAGGTGGAATGGCGGTCATGTCGAATTCGTCGCCAGCAAGCATTTGGCTGTGGTTTCCCCATGCACCGGTCGACTCCCATGAACATGGCATGTAACCAAGTTGCGCGTTGTCCAAGGGGTTGCCGCAGAACGACCCGGCCTCCAATGGAGGACCAAACTCGTCACACGAAGCCGTGGGATACGAGAAATTGGTAGGCGCGCCGCTTATGGGAGAAAACGTGCAAGACGCCGGCGACGACGGTCCGGACCCAGAGCTGACAGAGGACGCTGGAGATCCCATCTGGTGGACAGTGTGGCCCATCGACATATTCGGTATCGAAAGTGGATGCGGGTTCTGATACAGACCACCGCCCTATCAACAGTGATTAGGGAACAGTTCATTGAAATTCCATCCGAACAACTTACTGGGAACAACTCGGATGAATATTGCTGCTGGGGCATAGCAGTATTTGCAGGCATGAAATTGAACTGGGAAGGGAAACTTGATCCGTGATCCGGATGCGATGCCCTCCGGTGGATCATCGATACCATTGATGGGGACGTAGGGCAAGAAGGCATGTAAACCGACGGAACCTGAATCGTCTGGCAAGGTGGTGGCGTAGGAGCCGAGGACGAACGCCCATGACTCTTTCCGAGCGCAGGTGGGCACAAAGGAAGAACGAACGAGATGGTGGTTTCCGAGTCACCTTCTTCGCCACGCTTCCCCTTCTTCCCCTTGCGATCCTTGCTCCTTTGGGGTCGATAAACGTAATTGGGGTACATTTGCTCATGCTCTCTTTTCTTTTCCTTGGCCAGCTCCTCCCAATACAGACGCACCTCGGGCGAGAGCGCCTTCCATTGTTGGCTAATTGTTTTGGAGAGGTCAGCCTGACGTTGTTTCTTTGTCGGTCCGTCGAGCGCCACCGCTTCCTCCATGGCTGTCTGACGGTCTTCGCAGCATTTTCTACGGAATAGGATAAAGGCATTCTCGGGGCGCTTGATATAATCTTCGTCGCCTTTCTTAGGTCTCCGCTCGATGTCGCTGCATATCGATGACTTGCGCCGTTTGTGGGACGATGATGGCGAGGCGGGGAATGTTGATAGCGAGGTCGTTATGGGGAAGATGGATGTAGGTGGTGACGATATTTCTGATGATGAGACGGGGGAAAGAGTGCGAACGAGCGTGGGCCTGAGCGTGAGCTTCCCGAGATCTGGCTCAAAGGGCGTAGTTGTTGGGGACGGGTAAGGACTGGTTTCGGTTTGGTTGAAAGGAAAAGAGAGGGCGCGCGGCGTCGGGGAAATTATTGCCAGGGATGGCGGTTGAATGGTGTCCGTAATCACCTCAAGTGCTACACGTGGTGCGTGGTTGGGCTCTGGTCTAAGAACGATGAGCTGACAGGGGGACTTACATTGAGAAGGGGTATCGCGAGTGCGAAGAGCAGGCATGGTTGTTCAACCTGCTAGGTGAGCAAACTCGTTCAAGCAAGGGGGGGAATAATTGGAGGGAAAGGGATAATTGACGCTGGGATAATGAGGTTTCGCTAGCGGGAACGAGGTTACTGACTTGATGTCGTTGTCACACAGGCGCGGTCGCAAGACAATTGGGCGAGTGGGGCACAAAAAGCGAAAGACAATACGGACTACTCGTTATATACGTCCATTCAAAATGGACTCGAAATGGCGCTGAACCTAAACCTTGAGAGGGGGGTAGCGGCAGGGGCGAGATACCAAATATGGATAAGAAGACCCGGATTGGTGAGACAATGAAGGCGAACGGGAGATGCATGCTTATCACATCGACACTCGTGCATTGTCGTATGAGACCCAATTTCGTGTCCATTCCGTGTGCAAACACCGCATAAACAACTTTCTTATTGTCTTTTCGCCGTTTTTGCCACCTTCCTCGGCCGGCGAAATTCCCAAGAATATCATCCGGACGTCTTCCCAATTTCGCCTAAAAATTCCGTATTTTTCCTCCTCCTTATCTGCAAATATTCAGATCCTGACTCGTTAACCTTGAGACACGTAATATCTTCCATTGGCCGCGCCCCAACTTCCCGCGGCACCACAGCTGGCTCAAACCCAGACCAGTCTCCGCCGACGGCCCCGCTAGCCGACCGTCTTCAAGTTGGATCGCTCTCTGATCCTGGTTCCTTCCGTCTAGCCTGTGCTATGGTGGCTCACGAATCACGATGATGCGCAGCTTGGGGGAAGCACAGCCACATCCATTCGTTCAACCTTCCTTTTATGGAAGCTTGGACCCAACAGCCTGTCTCCTCCTCAACGTGGACCACTACCAGTGGCTGGATTTACCTTTACCTTTGTGACCATATCCTGTCCTAATAGCTACCGTTCGAGGCGCCAGTATCTTATCCAAACTTCACATCCCTTTCGTTGTACCATTTTGATCCATACTTTCATATCCGATCATCCGATGAATCAACCCAACTCCTTAGGCGCAGTCACTCCTCTCATTTATGACCCTCTGTTCACAACTCATTACGAGTAGTCCAGTATAATGGGGCCTTGGGGTTTCAAACAAGAAAAGTCGACGTCATTTCAGGGGGTTGAAAGGTACTGTACAGCCATGTCGGTATAACCCACATATACAATACCCGGATTCCACCTGGAGACTTGAAATCATCTCGCCAATCGGCGGGGGTGACGCCATAATTCCTTGATTTCTTTCCCTACCTCCGTTATGCACGGCAGGTCGGGTCTTGTTGCCGAGTCGGCCCATTCGCACAATACTAATGGAGGTCCGGGCCAGGAAAAAATGGCGTCATTGAGTGAGTGGGAAGGGAAAGCAAACTATTGTATTGTGCATGGCGGATGCCCGAGCGAAAACGCATTGTCCCGACCCCGCCCGTCCTCGTATACACGTGTTGGAGTAGCATTCTTACTACCGCGGATATTTTTCGGCATCCCCCTGAAAATGCAAGAAGGTGTGACAATGCCATCTGTGTGGGAGAGAACATACGCAGCGAGTAGTGGTAAAAAAAAAACACCCATGATGAAGGCTCGACCCTGCCATCTCTCCCAGTGGATCCATTCAAGTTCCATCCGTCACATTGACTCAATATTCTGATAAGTTGAAGCTCTACCATACAGCAACCCCCCTTTACGGAAGTTTAAATGTGCGTCATTTTGCCTCAATCGGGACAACCCCACGTCACTGATACCTATCCACATGTTTTGGAATACACATTGAAAAAATACTTGGTGCCTCACTAGGCTTCACTCTCGATTGTGTCATCCTGGGGGGAAACCTGTACGGGATTTGAACGGATCATATCAATCAACTTGACTCCTCCCCATACAAGAACAGTAAGAAGACGAATATATATATATAAGAGGAGAAAATTTCGATCGAGGGGGGGGGGGGGTTCGCCGTCTTGTCTCGATGGAGGGAACATGCGTTTTTGGAAACAAGCCCCTCCTCAAAGCCTTCCGCCCGTTTTGGATGAAACACGATCTGTTTTTCATGATCAGTATGTAACACAGCCATTCGGCGCTCGTACTTAACCTAACGCAGGTCAGTCCAATTGTAGAAACGCGCGACATGAAACAAGTGCTCAGGGTCCGGGGAGCATGAACCCACCTCATTCGCTACTTGCGAGAGGGCCCGCAAAAGCGATCAGAGTAATTACACAGGGGTTTTAATAGAGGCTGGACTTTTTGCGCGATGTTGATTTGAAACGTTTCGCATTGCAGTGATAGGCTCGGGTTTGCTGAGACGGCACCACATGTGAGATCAGGGATGCCAGCAAAAGACTAAGTCCTTTTGTGCAATCAGAAAAGGACATCGGCGATAACGAGATCATCAAACATGACTGCGTACTCACTTGAGGCAGCGGGCAGCCCTAGGCCAATTAGCCAAGAATGTGCGTGACCATTTTTAGGATGGAGGGTTGAAGCCGATAAACCTCCGTGCCATGAGGCTCTTTCAGGTTTCCAAACCTCTTATATGGGTCGTTCCCTTCCCCCCGCCCCGGCATACCCCTAGGGGGATACACACCCGGTTACCGTCCAGCGGATGGGGGCGGGGCTCCTAGGTGCGGCGCCTTGACATACGAAGAGGAACTCGGCGAGGTTCGAGGTGACCATTAGAACGTTGTCTGAATGCGGAAACCACGAGGCGATATGTACGCGTAACCCGCGTCGGGATTCCTCGGAGGAAACAGCACACCCCTCGCAAAAAAGCGTGGGGTGCCATCATAGCAGTGCCACTAGGTTAGAGGAGGGCAAAGCAGTTTACTCGTGCGTGTTGTTCAACACGTGGGGGCTACGCACCACAACCCTGTTTACCCCGTATCTGGGATCGCCTGTCGAATGACTCGAATGACTGTCGAACCGTCTGGGTTCGCGTGAGTCATACCATACCCGTACTTTGCTGGACCACATGAATCAGAGTTCTAGTGATCGCACGAGGACATTTGAATGCCCCGCAGTCAGTCAAGGAATCGTGATCAGTGGGGTCACACTAAAATTCGACAATGGTCAATCGCCCCCCTCGCCCCCCTCCGGCGATAACGCGCCTATGGGACGCCTGACCGGTTGACCCCCCACTTCCTGCTCTCTTTGGGTAATGTATTGTCACATTTCACACCTCGTGTCGGTTGGATCCCATCGTGGGTAGCTCTGTCCCGACACAGCGGAAATGGGCACACGTTGCAGCAGGTAAAGTGAGGCGACACCTTCTCTCAACTCTGACTCGAACATGAGAGAGCAGGCCACCGTAGCAACCAGTCGCCACACACATTTCTTGGCCGGTCCTGCTTAGTTTGGGATGTCGGTCCAAGAATACCGGTAATAAGTATTTGAACGGTCAAATTTCAAAGTCAAATGTGAGATATCATCACATATCGAAAAAAGAGCATCAATGCATTGATGCATCCTATTCAACATTTGGATTTCTATACGTAGATTCGAGCTGAAAAACTTCTCCACATGCAAGTAAAGATAGATAGAATAGAGACCGATGCGGACGTGTTCCACGGACCACGAATACTTGACATACCGTCTTATAATCACACTATTACCACGATCACATGAATGCGATGCGCTCCCAGGGTGGAGAATAGGATAGAGAAGCATAGTCAAAATCAGCGAACAATGGGTCGGCGTTAGGCATGTGAGCTACAGTCTGACCGGCGATTGGAATTTTCCAACGATAAGCGGGAATTGCGAGAACGCAGGAGGTGGTAGTGCCTAGATTGAGCGGATTGTTTCTGCGATGGGGTCAATGACTCAGAAGGGAGTTCCCGTTCATCTCCCACATGCGCAAGTGAAAAGAGCGATTAAACTCAACTTGTGACGAGTCAGGCTCGCGAACGATGAATTAATGACTTCGACGGGTTATCTGATCATGATGACTCGATAGTTGTCAGTCAAGATAAGATCGCAAGAAGAGCATACATGCTTGTTTGGGCATATCGTTTGTGACAACGTGGGTCACTGAACTCACGGGTTAAACCGAGCTTTTGTTTGTCGAGTTGGGGTTCGGAAATCGACTTGAAGACAGATATGACTTCATCGACGAAATGCGGCGAGTCTTGCGTAATTATCCGCTTGCAAAGAATACCGTTGAGCGTGCATCCAACGCACGCGATATGGATCAGATCAGTGACAGGGATGTCACCAGGACGAATTGGGATTACCCCACGCCCGGAATTGGAGCGCGAGCTCAAAGTCCGCAGGGAGCCAAAAGGGGTGCAATACGCCAGTCACATCAGGAGCGATCTGATTTCGAGTCAACGTGAGCTAAGCCGAGTAATGATTGTATCTACGGCAATGGGAGAGCAGCGGCTTCTGGGGAGAATGCATTAGCGACGAACGTCGTTCGGCGAGTACGGAAACTCAGTCGCGATAGGAATGAAGGTGATGCGACCGTTCCCGCGCATGAAAACGACTATAACCCTATAGAGCGGACAATGCGAGATCAAGTAGATTCAAAGGGACGGAAGCTATGAATACTTCCAGACAGTTCGGATAATTGCGCCGCGTGGGGATGAAGGAAATATGACAAGGGCCAGCGTGGCATGCTGCACCTGCCACAGTTCCATCTCCGTCAAGGGCGGTACATCCTTGGGCCAGAACGCTTGGATACGGGGTATTGCAATTGTGACATGTGGAGTCACGAGCAAGAAATGGAATCAAACTCACCTGAAGCAACAGATTCTTGAATCTCGACAAGGTCTGCCAAAAGGTATACTTATTCAACACCTTCTGGTTGCAAAATTGATCGATCGAATGGTACGCTATACTGGCGGGTACGAGTTATGAAAGGCCGAATCCTCGTATCCATGATCCGGCCGGTGTCTTCTCGGGTAGAGTGTCGGTGGTTCGATCCGAATCGTTCATATACTGTAGTAATCATGATGCGGGGCATGGTGTCATTGGTGAGCAGGTGGTGACTCTGGTAAGTTTGTTTGCATTTCCGAAACGGAATGGAGTCCATTCACTCCGCAGTACCTAGAAGCCCCCAGAAACGAATAAATGGAAGTTTCACACCCGATAGGTCTACCATTAGCCATAAATTCCTAGAAAGTCAGCATGAAGGAAGAAAACTTCGTTGATGGCTAAGCAAATCAGCTTGATGTGACCGTCAAAAATGGTGGTGTTGGACCTTGGTTGTCTCCTCTCCGTAGGGTTTGATTAATCTCATGCACCCTTTTGCCTCCAACGGCTTAGCAGCGCGCCCGAGCGCACAGCCTGTGGACAGTAAGTTTTTGTCATTTTCGGAGTTCTGTCGGCAGGACACTTCGGCTTCCTCCACTAGACCATTCCCTGCATAGTCACGGTACAATATTGCGAAGCCCGCTGCTGTGTCCGGTCCGCTCACTGAATGCCTACTTCTGGCATGAATCGAGGTCGAACGCGTGTAAGTATGTCATTCAACTTTCCGATGCAAAATTGATGAGAAACGTGTGTAGGAGACTTGAATGGCGAAGGGCCCACTGACCGATCATCGGTTCCGCTTACTCAATAAGCGCATGCTCGTACAGGCGTTCTGAATCTTCTGATGGAAGTTTGAGGCCGCTCGATGTTACACGTGTAACGTCCATGACAAACTAACCGATTATGGTGCCAACGGCGTAAATAGATCTCTCCGCCACTTCTTTCAGGTTCAGCGGTGGTGAAGGACTGAGAATTCCACCGCCAGTTCTTGAATGAAGTTTGACAGTCGCATTTTTTCTCTCACTACACATTCAAATGTGGCACCGCCTCTTATCGTTCCATATTTTCCTCAACTTAAACTCCAAAACTAAACAGCGAGGGCCTCGACCGTGTTCTGGAACCAGCCCGCGTCATCTTTTTAGGTGGTGGGTGGATCTACATACACGTCGAGTCATCTGAGAATGTCTCAATGCCATTTCAGCGTCTCTTGACTTGCAATGTCGTATTATCGCACCCGAACCTCGTTTGAAGGGGGACAGCCCAATCAAGGTATAGATGTATTTGACCCTCGGAAATGACAAGATGGATACATGGATAATGAAAACAACTGCTTACACGGGAATCAAGTTCAGCCAACAAAGTCTGGATACAGCAACTATACTGGGAAGTGCTAGTGAAAAATGAAAGCCAGAGCGAGCATATGGGACTGTGAGCATATGAATACAATAAGGGGCGAATATGTTATATACCGTTGTTTCGGATCGTTATCGCCAGGTTTAGTTAGTTCTGTCGTTGGTCGGCAACCATATACGGAACAAGAGACAACCCAACCACAAGTAGGGAATCCATCACCGAGGAAAGGACTCGGCGCCACCGGCCGGTGGGGCGTTAAACTCTGTTTGGATTCACCGATACATGATGAGTGTCCCCCCCTAGTTTCAGAATGAAGTGGATATGAGGTTCTTGATGGTTGTCAGGTGAACGGAATCCAAGTGGCAGGTACTGGCAACTGATAGTAACCAACGAGCGGGTCACTTCAAGTTGCACTCGAAAGCGCTTTGGATTCCAGACCTTGCGTCCTCTTTCAATGGAGATGGCGCGGCGATACATACTTTGCGCCGTACTTACACATAACTTATCTGCCAGTGGCAAGTAGTTCGATGGCTTCGCCTCATAGACATTCTGGTCACCAGACTAAGTGGCAAGGCGAAAGTTTGAAAAAAAAAACCCCCGAGTTGCCGATTACATCAGCGAACTGACTTCGTGAAGCCTCCCAGTTGTTACTGGTCCCATTGTTCTACGTATCCAAGGTCTGTTTTACACATCTTGATTGTTTTGCACACAGGATTCGATAGCCTTTCCACAGCAATGAAACGCCGCAGATCGATATCACCACAGCAAGCTACGGTAGTTGAAGTGCCAGTGCCAGTGGATACAGGCCGAATGTCTACACATGTTTCAAAGAAACTCAAGCTCCTCGCTAATCACAGCCTCTCTTCACCATTTCCTATTTTCCCTCATCCATCCACAGAGGATGCACAGGCGGTATTTGCACTTCTTGCATCGCACACTCCAGGAGGGGCTCCCGTCCATACCGCACCTTTGGCAAGTCCGAATTCCGCAACAACATGCGGACATACCACAAACGTCATCGACGCGCTCATCGGAACGATCCTTTCTCAGAATACCTCCTCTGCCAACAGTTCTGCCGCCAAACGTTCGTTGGACAGCGTTTTTGGCCGGGGTGAACCTGGTTTTGAAAAGATGGCAAAGGCGGAGAGACAAACGATAGCAGACGCTATTCGGTCGGGTGGTCTCGCGAATCGTAAGGCAAAGATAATCCAGAACGCCCTCATTGCGGTGAAGAAGAAACATGGGCGATATGACCTTCAACACCTCGCAGCCCCGGGAGTGACGGACGAACACGCGATGCAGGAACTGGTCTCCTTTGACGGTGTCGGCCCTAAGACGGCCGCATGCGTGTTGTCCTTTTGTCTTGGTCGACAGGCGTTCGCGGTGGATACGCATGTGTTTCGCTTGTCGAAACTGCTCGGTTGGGTCCCGAAGACTGCGGATCGTGTTGG
>JBBPLF010000147.1:0-55209 GCA_038089615.1 Aureoboletus auriporus
AGCACCGCAGAACTGTAAGCGCCAAGTGCCATGTTCAAGGCAGCACTCCAGTAGCGCTCAATGACAACTATAGAATTAGAACTGAGGGGGACTGATGGATCTATATAGAATGAGTCCAAGTTAAACTGCATCAAGAATGATAGGAAAGATGTAGTGGAAAATCCGCAGGGGTAGGGGATGGTAGTATTGCAAATTACGTTCATAATATCTTCAGCCCACCAATTACCTGTTGACATCACGTTGGGCCACGATGTTCCATTCGGTGCAAACTCCGGCCAGCGACCACTATGAGAGGAGAGTGTGCCACCCATGATGATCGAAGTAGCAGTGATCCGAAAGGTCGGGTTCGAGTTGACGACGGATGGGGATTGGAAGACGACAACGATGGAAAGTGTCTGGTTATCAGATCCATCGTACCATAGTTCAATAGTAGGGTGCAGAAGAACCGACTGTATGCAGGTACTAGTAAGGTTCAATGCAGTGGATGGGACTGAGGAGAGTTGTTCCATGGAAATATTAAAGCCATTCATAGTGATAGGAATTGATAAGGAAAAGCCGTTGCGAGCGCCGGCGCCGATGATCCAGACAGGGAGAGGAGGGTAGTAGACAATCCCTATCGGATTATTGGCACTAGTGATCTGGATAGGCCCGGTGGCACCCACCGACCCGAGACACCACAACAACATGACGAGGCTTAACTGTTCAACCGCTGGGGTGACCCAGGAAGAATTTGAACTCGATGGATAGAATGGGCCAGAAACGTCTGAAATAGAACCCGAAGCTGGTCCGGACTCCATCGTCCAACTCTTAGTCACCGTTAAACCTGTAGCCCATGCCAGCCCCCAGGCGACCAATAAACCAAGTAAGGGTAGCTCCGCTCCACTGGCACGCGTCACCATATAGCTGGCCAGATTCCCGATGGTGGGGTCGTTGTAGACGGCAACTCTTTGGCTACGCAGACCTCCTCTGGCGAGTTTGAAGAGCACATATCGCTTTCCAACCACCATAATCATGGCCGACGTAATGGTGAGAGAGAGTGACGATATTACCCGCTCCAGGTACGACAAGACTGTTTCAGGGATTGGTTGAAAGTCGCCAGACGCTTGCGTGTGGAATACAATGGCAACGAGCACGATAGACGTTGTGATTAGGAGGACAGAGCAGAAGCAGACGAAGTGATCCGCAGCGCCAACCAGCTGCCAGAGCAATTTTGCTGAGGGTTTCAAAGATTTTATCTTCATCAAACTTGAAGAAGGAGACTCTGTGTCATTTCCTTCCATCTCGGATGTCGGGACAAGTCTGGGGAAATGGGAGGAACAAACAGTATCTAAGGGTGATCAATAATCAGGATATCCTCGCGAGATCAAAAAGTAGTTATTCACATTCAATGTGGATGGAGGAGAGTAAGCACTCTAGGTCCAGGGAGCACCGAACTTGAATGTCGCGCCGCTCTACGAGTGGGTCGGAGCAAGGGCAAGAAACTTCAAGTCCATATCTACCAGCCATTTATGTAGCTTGCTGCGATCATAAGAGATGATATTCTCACTGAGAAATGAATCGAGTGATAACTTGAATCACCTAGCAGTGCTCATTGCTCAGCTAGTTGGTGTGGTTATCAATTACGTATTTGAACCTCACAGTGCGTAACCATGGACAAAAACTTGTTTTGCAGTCAACCAACCATTCTATCGTCACTCACACTGCATTATGATCCACAGATGATTTTCACCGACGCTCACAATTAGTGATAAGTTCTGGGTTTTTTTTGATGTCCATAGATTGACAGGAAACCTTGATCCTCTGAGTTGGATACATGCAGCCCAGCAATCGTTGCAACTGATTTTCATGCTTTGATCCCTCGGTTTATTTCTTTTACCCACACTACTTGTATTCCGGTCATTTCTCAACATACCAAAATTCTGTTGTAATAAAAAATTCTAACAGTCATCTGGAGCAGGTTTTTTTTATGGGGGATGAGCGGTATTGAGTGCGTTGTATCGCCGCTTAGTACTTGCAGAATGAATTCCCGCTGGCAGTCTATCATAATAGGAAATTGGGCCGCACCCCCAGGTCCAGCCTGAGGGAATTCATATGCATTCAAGTCGATGCTGTCGCATTCAATAAATGATCCAGAAAAGAAAGAAAAAAAAAAGAAGACAAGAATTACTGATCACATGCTGCACCCTCGCCAGAAAGGTCATCACAAAGTTCGATAGAATGCTTTCGCTTTCGTATGGTAAACCTTCCGAACCACTTCCTCCCCTCTCTTTCGCCTTCCCTCTCCCTTTTCTGCTCTGTGACCAACAACGCGTCGTCCACCACGAGCATGTATGGGTTTGCAAGTGCATCAACCGTCGTTTTCAGAGACGCGTTGAATAATTCTGGTTTCTTTAGCGGGTCCAACAGCAACCGTGTGGCATTGAGGAAGTCTGGTCCCAAGTGGCTGGCCCGGCGCAGCTTCACCACGACGATCAACATCACAATGGACACGACGATGTTGAGTAGGAGAATGTAAATCCCATAACTGGGCATGAATAAGACACCATGCGCCGTCACCACAAGAGGTATAGATGTCCCATTGGTCCCGAACATGGCAGAACTGTAAGCGCCAAGCGCCATGTTCAGGACCGGACTCCAGTAGAGCTCTTCCACATCGGCAAAACTAAAGTCTCCTGAACCTAAATCCTCAAACTCTGACATAAAGGATAAGAAAGACATGGGGGGGCCCCTGGGGCAATTCGCAAATGAGGGGATGGTGGTGTTGCAAATTACGCTTATAATATCTTCAGCCCACCAATTGCCTGTCGACATCAAGTTGGGCCACGATGTCCCATTCAGTGCAAACTCTGTGTAGCTGCCATCGGCGGAGAGTGTACCACCCATAATGATCGAAGTGGCATTGATACGAAACGTCGAGTTGACAATGGATGAGTATTCAGTGGCGACGACAATGATGGAGAGTGTCTGGTTATCAGATCCATCGTACCATAGCTCGAATGGAAGGTACGTTGTCTGACAGGCACTAGTAAGATTCGATGCGGTGGATGGGACTGAGGAGAGCTGTTCCAGGGAAATATTAAAGCCGTTCATCGTAGCAGGAATTGAGAAAGAAAAGATGTTGATGTCTCCAGAGAGTGTAAACTGGGTCGTGAGAGGAGGGTAGTAGATACTCCCCATTGGATGATTCGGATCTGTATCGAGAGTAGTGATCTTGATAAGCCCAATGGTGTCCTCCAACCCGAGGCACAACGACGACATGACGAGGGTTAATTGTTCAACTCCTGGGGTGACCCAGGAAGAATTCGAACTCGATGGATAGAATGGACCAGAAAGTTCTGAAATACTTTCCCAGCTTGATTGGGACCCCATTGTCCAACTATTAGTTACCGTTAAACCCGTAGCCAATGCGAGCCCCCAAACGGCCGATAAACCAAGCAAGGGCAGCTCCACTCCATGTAACACCGTGTAGCTGGCCAGATTCCCAATAGTGGGGTCGTTATAGACAGCAACCCCTTGGCTACGCAGACCTCCTCTGGCGAGTTTGAAGTACACATATCGCTTTCCAGCGACCATTATCACGGCAGACGTGACGGTTAGAGAGAGTGATGATATCACCCGCTCCAGGTACGACAAGACCGTTTCAGGAATCGCAAGGTACCAAGACGCCGTGCAAAATACAATGGCAACAAGCACGACAGAGATTGTGATCAGGAGGGAAGAACAAAAGAGGACGAAGAGTTCAGTAGCGTCGGCAAACTGGAAGGACAATTTTGTTGAGGACTTTGAAGACTTTGCCTTCACCAAAGGAGGCTCCATGTCACTCCCTTCCATCTCGGATACTAGGGATGAAATGGGAAGAAGAAACAATACCTAGGCCTAAGAATGATCAATAATCATGAGAACCTCGTGAGGCCAAGTAGATAATCACTTTGATAAAGGAAAGTAAGCACCCTAGGGAGCACCAAATGTCGCGATCTACGAGGAGGGAGCAAGGGCGGGAAATTTCGAGTCCATATCGACCAGTGATTTACGTAAATAACTTGCTGTGGATGAGAAATGATTCAAATGAATAGGTTGGGTTCCATTCTGTACTACGTGGACCCTGAACACAGCCCGGGCGAGCGGTGATGCTGATGGCGAGATCATATTCTAGAAATGAATGCTCCCGGTACGGAAGGTGATGGGGGCCATAATGGGCTTGGCATACCTGGCGGGCTTGACCTTGCCTTCGGTGAATGAAATCTGCCACAGCTAAGTTTCCATCTTCGTTACATGTTAATATAGTAGGATAGCATAGGTATATCAAGTGAGATGATGATATTCGAGTTGATCTAACAGATTACTATAATTTGTAATAAGTTCCGGTCGCTTAATTGATGTGAAGGACACCTCGATCATCTGGCCGGATGACATGCTTACTGTCAAGTTTCTCGTGGGAGCAGGTCTGCCTGCCAGTGGGCGACTGTGCCCGATTGTGCAACATGGTGGTGCCAATGGTCCTGTTGTTCGTCCCGGGGTCATTGACGTCGAGATTAGAATGATCTAGATGCTACAAAATGGTACGCACAATTCTCTCGGGGGTCAGTTCCAAAACATGAACAACCCAGTCCGACTTTGATTTTGCAGACGACTTCGGCTCGGTGACCATCTGATCCTCGGCTCTATGCACTGGCAATTTTTTTCGTTGCAACGGAACTCGAAGAACAACAAGTGTGCCTTAGTACTCGATACGAGTGACGCGATCTTCTCCAGATCCGGACAGTTATATAACACACCGTCAGATTAGTGTATTATGCTGTCTATGAAGGTAGTTACTAGCACATTCTTGTGACACGATTCATAATTTCAGGGGTGGCGGAAATATCCGTTGAACCCACTTACATAGCTTCGTTTGCGTCTGGTAATTATCGTCACCTCTCACTAGTCGATCATTGGCACGCTTCTGTGCCGAGTGGAGAGGTTTCTGTTGTATGGCTTCAGATAGGCAGGTTTCGTTCCTTCTTACTAGAGTGCAAGAGCGAGCAGTTGACAGCGATATGGCTGCACTTGAGCTGAACCACGAGCTCTTCGTCGACGCCCAACAGTACGCCCGACGTCGCCCTCAACAGTCAATCATGGCCCTGTGCGCGTGCGAAAAGAATCCTTTATAGTCGAAGTCGACGACTTTGTAAAGATCGCACGAGCGCAGACGGTCGACGATGGCGCGGGTGGGTTCGGGTTCCTATGTATGCGTGGGTTGGGAACGTCTGGGGAGGGAAGGAAAAACGTACATCTTGGGCGGTCTCTTTGATCTTGTTGAGGACGAACCATTTTGGATTCTCGACATGGTTTGCAATCTTGAGATATGGCTCGGCTACGAGGAGAGCGTCTATGGCCACGGGTCTGAGGAATACACTGTCCCAGACATGCGATCACGGACTGTGTCGTGACACATCCTGTGAGCTCGACCCACTTGATATCCTTGTCTCTGATATAATACCTACATACTAACAGAGTCTCTGAGATGCGCTGCCACGAAGTAACCTACACAGTTTCCTGTTATTTTCTAATATAAAAAGACGCGCACTGAGACAGCATGATGTGACTGTCCAAATCGGGAGTCATTCAATCACGCGTCCGAGTTCTATGCCGAATTGTGGTTACACTCTGTGCATCATATAAATACATTCAAGAAATATGTTTCCAGTCTAAAATGTCTGAATCAGTCTACACCCCCCTTGAGGAGATACCTCTCGTACATTTTCTCTGTCTGATACCTACAACTCGTACTCACAACCCATCCTAGATCCATGCCCACCTCCGCCAGAGCTTCGCAGCAGGGAAGCTCAGGTCCATCGAGGCCCGCAAGATCCAACTCCTCCAACTTGCCTACCTCCTCCAGGACAACCGTGACCGCTTCACAAAAGCGTTTGCACAAGACCTTGGTCGCCCCCCGCTCGAGGCATCCCTGTACGTCCATTGGCCATCGGTGACTTGCCTTCCTAACCTCCAACCCAGCCTCGACCTCAATTTGACCATCAAGGAGTGCAAAATTGCATACGACCGCGTCCACGAGTGGGCCAGTACCGAAAAATTGCCATTCAACTTCAACCTTGCACCCTTGCGTCCCGTCATTCGCAAAGAGCCCAAGGGTGTCATTCTTTACATCAGCCCGTTCAACTACCCAGTCTGGTTAGCTCTTGGCCCCGTGGTGCGTCTTTCTTTCTTTTTTTGCTTTCATTTCCTCACTATTCCTCACTGATGGGCGGTTACGCTTAGGTTGGTGCCCTCGCGGCGGGCAATTGCGTCGTACTCAAACCGTCCGAGCTCGCACCCGTAACAAGTGGTCTCATTGCTGAGCTCGTTCCCAAGTATTTGGATTCCGATGTCATACGCGTCGTCGTGGGAGGCGTCCCCGAGGCGACCAAGGTAAATATCATGCCCATGCGTGTTAGAGACATCGTTAGCTGACTGGGCGACCTATAGGCGTTAGAATTGCCCTGGGATCACAGTACGTATTTCGGGTCGTCTCTTTGTCACCGAGCTTGATTTGGTCTAGTCTTGTACACCGGAAACGGGCGTGTTGGGAGGATTATCAGTGCTGCGGCTGCCAAGACGTTGTCGCCTGTCAGTCTCGAGGTGGGCGGAGTATGTATGCACATCCAAGAGCGTCTCGTGAAGGTCATTTTCAGCTCGGCGGCAAGTCCCCCGTGGTCATCGACCCTAAATGTGATCTCAAAACGGCCGCGAGGCGTATCATGTGGGGCAAGTGCGTGAACGCAGGACAGAGTTGCGTTGCGCCAGACTATATACTCGTTCAGGAAGATGCTCAGGATGCCGTCATACAGGCATTGAAAGAGACGTTCGTTGATGGTATTTACCTTTATTGGTGGTATCCTGCTTATTCTTCTTTCCAGGCATGACGAATTCTATCCCGACGGCGCACTCGCGTCACCAGATCTCAGTCATGTCATCAACCAGATGCACTTTAACCGCCTCAAGGGACTATTAGACAAGACGGCCGGAACGATCGCGTTCGGTGGTCAAACTGACGAATCTAGGTTCTTTATTGCCCCTACGATCGTCAAAGGGGTCAAGGGTGACGATTCGTTGATGAGCGAGTATGTCAATGCCATTTGGGAAGCAATCGAAAATTAATGACATGGTCCAGAGAGTTGTTCGGTCCCATTCTTCCTATAATACCTGTGAAAGACGTTGACGAAGCCATCAAGTTCATCAACAACAGGTGTGTTTCTTTCAATTGAACGTTGACATTGATATCATCCTCATCCCTACAGAGACCACGCACTCGCGCTCTACGTTTTCTCACAAGACCCGAGTTTTAAGAACAAAGGCAGGAGGCCCGGTCGGTTTGACATGTCGTATAATTGACCGTGGGTTTCGTAGTTTTCGACAACACGCGGAGTGGTTCAGCCATCGCCAATGACACATTGATCCACTCCACAGGTAAGTAGTGGTGTTTTTGACGATCTGATCTGATATCATCGAGCTAATTTTATAGTGGATGGCCTCCCCTTTGGTGGTATTGGGCCAAGCGGGAGTGAGTATCTTGTTTTGATTGGCGTGGTGTAATTTGATCGGGAGACTTGCAGACAGTCAGGTCATGCGCAAGTTTACGTTTGATCTGTTCACTCATAAAAGAGCATCACTCGACTGTCCTTCCTGGTTAGTGAACCCGCACTCCGTGGCTAACCAGCACTAACGCAGGCAAAAAAGGATTGATAAGATCGCGGGTGCCAGGTTCCCTCCTTACAATGTGAGTCTGTCGGTCTGATCGCGAAACATGCCGATTGCTTAATATCATTTTATCAGGCAAAGAAGGAAGACCAGCTGATGAAACGGGGTGGTGTGCGGTTGCCCCCGCGCCCTCAGCCTGCGCCTGGCGCTGAAAGTGAGAACTTGGTAGGTCGTCGTTTTCGTGTGACCAATGACCATGTTGTTGATCAAGACGTGTTTGTAGGTGAGGGGAGCGCATAGCGAACGGAGTCGGCAGGTCCTGCGTCTCGTCGCTGTTTTGGCTGCCATGCTTGCGTATAGAAAAGGCTATGTGCGGGTGGTGCTGCAGTGGATCAGAAGGTTTGTGAACACTTAGTGGGAGATGTCTCATACTTGACCGAAGGCATACACACGTTGGTATTGTCGAGGAGTTCAAATAACATGAAGATACTCAACGCCTGCTCGCAGGGAATATCTATGCTGCATTGCTTTGGCTTACTTACGATCAATGTTCACAGCCAAACCCAAGATTTATTACACGTGGAAGAACCAGCCTCGGGCGTCTCAGTGAGTATGTAGTTATCTAAATTTTGAGCCTCAGTTGCATAGGTTGGTTTTGAATTCTACATCGGTCGAGCTCAAGGCAAGAACGGTTGAGGTGTGATGATCGCCATACATCTGCGTCGTCAAAGAAATACATCGGGAAAAAAGTCTCGGCTCCTTCCCAGTACCAATCGTATCTGCATTTCGCTGGACCGCTACTCCTGCTACCAGTGAGTGGTTACCCTGATAAGGATTGAAGATCTTCATGTCAACCCGAAACAACAAATTACTCGACTGGAATTCGAGCCGGGACAGATCATGCACACGCTGGAGCCTCCACGTCATCGATACAGGAACTCAAAGCGGACCGGCCGATTCCGGAATTGTTGGCATCTTTGGCATCTGAATCTGGCGGCTGTGTGCTGGATACAAGCCCGCGGGCGCCATTGCAGTAGATCACAAACCTCTTTGGCTTAAATGTCAAGTGTGAATCCCTCTACATATTTTTTGCGTATACATGCATTAGTAAGTGGTTGTTCGGTTATAGATTGTCCCTCGTCGTCGTCGTGTCATCGAATAACTTACACCCGCCTCCACGTCCCCGCCCTGTTTCCATCCCCTTCATCGTCCGATGCCCGTCCTGGGCGCCGTGTGGTATGACTCTCAGAGTGCCGCGCATGCCACGCCAATGCTTTGCGCTGCTTACGCGTCTGCACGACCTCCGGTGCGATTGCGCGCAGATGTACATCCATCGCCTCCGTCGAGCGCTGCGCGAGCAGTGAATGGGAGAGGGCCAGGAGGTCTGCGGGGCTGTATACGTAGGCTATGATGACGTCAGCGGGCCTGGGTGACGAAGGAGGGAAGCGGACACACGTGTAGACGTAGAAGGTGAAGGAGAGCGCGAGTTCAGAAAGGAACTCGAATAGGAGCTTGCTGCGCTCTGATTCCGTCTATGAATTGGGACATAGAGCCCTGCATCGCGAGAAGCGTTGGACATCGGGATGGAGATTGGAGAGGACATGTTTACACTGGCTGGCTCAGGATGTTGGACGGGATCGGCATTGGTACATTTGTTTTATACTTGAGCAGTGCGGACGTGGCAAAGTGCTTATGCATTGTGGACAGTCAAAGCCGATTCCGGTATGGCCGAGAATGTTCTGTTCCGTTCCCAAGCGGCGTATCATGTCGTGAGCAGTGATGCCATTCGTGCGAATTAGTCAGTGGGTTATGTCTAAGTATGCTAAAAAAGAAACCCCCTCCGTTCAAGCGTCCACAAAACGCTTCACGTTCTCCAACCATCTCACGTACTCCTGTATGACTCGTTAGTCAGGCAAACCATATCGTCCACCATGACACACCTTTTGTTCCTTGTACTCCGAATATTCTGGAATAAACGTCGCAAGCTTCTCGTTCACACCCCGCTCACTCAACCATCTCTCAAACTCTTCCTGGACTGCCACATCCAGTGAATCAAACGCAGGACCAATGTACAGTCCTCGACGTTTCCAGTCCGCGTCGGCAGTCAGCTCAGTACCGAGCGCAGCATCGGGGTAGAACGATATGTTGTCCACAAGGAAAGCACCCTCTTGACACATTGTATCGATGTTGAGCGAACCCTTGGCGTTCTCCTGTCCCACACGTCAATCAACTGACAAAGAAATAGACGACGAAAACAAAAAACCTTGGTTACAGAAAACGACACGCGGACGGGATAGTCCTGAGGCTCGTTCTCTACGTCACCTTCGTCGGAGTCTTGACTAAACTGAGAATCTTGTTCCCCATTTTGGACATCTGCAATTGAAAACATGACGCGGAGCCTACGCATGCGCATCAACGTCGCGAAACACGTTCCTTGGACAAAAATGAGACCCACTTTTCGTTGCCAAATTTGCGCGTGAGGGTAACCTCGTCGTTGCCCTCGACGTCCTCAATCTACAGCTACTAAGCACCAACGAACGAAAGAAAGGACAGAGACTACGAACCGCCCATAAACCCTCCGCCTTGAACGAGCTTAAAAACCCGGGCTCTTCCGTCTCCGCGCTGTCCTTTTCATACTTGAGCTCCTCGGCCAACTTTTGTGAAAACAACACGTCCGCTGTAGTGTTTATTCTGTTGTGAGCGTGCATTCTTGACGTGGAGATGAAACACCTACAGGAACCCTCCGAAAAACGAGAGGGGGTCATTGAAAACGACCGCGTCGCTGATAATGCCATGCGGCGAGTGGACAGAAGTAGGGTCCGTCCAGTCCGCAGAGATGGACGTGCAATGACCCGAGACGGCACGAAAGCAAGCTGACGAAGTGTACGCAAAGTCGACATGATGTAGGAGTTGGTACAAAAAAAGATAGACGGAGTCTAAAATATAAGCTAACGGTTGTTTGCCAAGAGCTTGTGAAACAAACAACCGTTTGGGCCCAAACGAGACTCATTTCAGAAGATCTCCCAGGGTAAGCAAAACAGTCGGACTTCAAGCAAAATACATACAGATTTCCTTCCGCTACGTTGCAAACCTACACACAATTTACATACACGGACAACAGAAAACAAACTTGAAACAGAACATCATCGATATCTAGGACTCTCCACTCGAGGAAGGCCACAAGGGCATGAAAGCAAACGAAAGAGAAATTCTATCTACAGCTCGACTTGCAATTAAAAGATAATCTACATCCCCCTGTCCCGCGCAATTGTTTGACCAATAAGACGATCCCAAGGGATCACATCACACTTTCCACCTTCACCGAGACCAGATTAAAGGTCAAAGAAAAGAGCCGGATGCGTTAGAGATTTCAAAATCTCGTAGAGGAGGCAGAATAGAATCAATTCAAACCGAGCCAAAAAAAAAGCAGCAATGAAACAATGTCCAGTGAAAAACATAGATGGCAGAGACAGGAATTTCTGAAATAAACAAGACCGCCGAGGGCCATATTTGCCAGCATAATCAGTCGTTATGATGCTCGGGGCTGTTGACTCCCGCGTCGGAAGCACGATCACTCCCTCCAGCCGTGCCGCCAGAGGTCGGGCTCTCTCGTACAATTGCAGTAGATTTGTGTTTCTTGATTTTCGCCTCACCGCTCTTGGCAGCGCGGGATCGCTTCTTGCCAGTCGTTGCCGTGCCGTTGATCTGTCCTTGAGCCTCTGTAGCTTGTACGGATTCGATAGTAGCTACCGGCGTCCCGTTTGGAGGCGGTGGAAATGCGCCTGGAGCAACCGCAGCATAGTGGGGGAAGAAACCCGGTGGCGCCAAAGGGTAATACGGAACCATTGGAGGCGGGTGACTTGTGCCATTGGCACTTCCCTCAGGAGAAGATTGACCTTCGTGCCCAGGCGGTATGAAGCCAGGTGGCGGTGGGTAGAAATAGGGATAGAACCCCTCCGGAGGCGGCGCGTAGTGAGGAATCGCTTGAATAGGTGGAGGAGGCTGACCGCCTGTAGGAGACTGCGGAGTCCCGCTTGCGGGTTGCCAGTCAGAATCGCCATTCGGACCTGGCTCAGATAAGCATAAATTACTGATTAAGAATCGGCTTACATACCAAAGGACGTTTCTGCGCCAGCGCTGCTAGATTTGTTCTTGCGCTTGTAGGGGCCACGTTTGATCCCCTTCTGGCGCTCTTTTCGAACACCATCCACGCAGGAGGCTTGAATGCCATACTTGATACAGCGCTCACATGGACGAGCTTCATTGCATCGTTTGCAAGCATTGGCACAATTAGTACACTACGAGTACGGTTAGAACCATGAAGAATACGGGATGGATAATCGGAAATGTCGACTGACCGCCATCTTGACCTGCTTGCGCTTCGGGCGCTGTCCATTAGCAGGAGCCGGCGTAGATTGTTGATACTGCGGAAAACCTAGGTTTCATGACGTAAGGCGTATTCGAGACCGGAAAAAAATTGTGTACCTTGTCCAGGAGGAGGGGGCGGATAAGGATACATCATTCCTGGTGCCGCTGGAAAGGGAATCATGTATTGTGGTCCAGGAGGATTACCATTGGCGTTTTCACCGTGATGATTCGAGTCGGGGGGTTGGGCGTAATATACCGGATATCCAGGAGGATAAGCGGGCTGAGCGTAGGGGGGCATGGCGGGCGAATAGGAACTTTCTTGAGCGACTGGCCCGTTACTCTTTGCGTGATCGTTGGCCATTGCGGCAGGGGACAAAAAAAGTGACCGGGGCCGCACACAGATTATCTTCTATTTGCGTAAGCGGATAGGCGCGGAACTGCATGTTGGCAAGAAGGTGAGCACGGTAAAATAAGAACACGGTCGTATACTACTTGAACGGAGGAGACAGGAGGACAAGTAGAAGGGAGACCAACTCACTCCGCTCGAAATTGCTTGTTTTTCCGATCCGTCGCCGCTCAGAACTTAGAGGGATTCCGGACGCGGCTTGGGTGTAGAAAATATCCTTTTCGTATCCTACAGTCCAGGAATAAGACTGTACTTTTCTGAAAATTTAGTTGCAACAACGGAGAGGGACAGGCCGCAGTGGTGTGCAAGTGAGGAAAGTTGCACGTGCGAATTAAACCTTGAGTCGCGCGGTTTTGGGGATGGACCGTGCGCGTCAAATTGACCTTCTGGCCATCGCCATGGACGACGACGACGACGACATCAAACATGTCTGAGCGTCTCTGCCTCCTCTGGAAATAGGTACTATAATTATCGTCTTCACACTCTGCCACATGATCTCCCTTCTCCGCCCCAACCTCGTCCAGCTCCGCTCGAACGTGGCACCCAAGCTCTCTTTCTTCTTGACAGCCATCTGTCCTAGTGGTAAGTCGTCCATCTCGTCCGGGGCCCCATCTTTAATCGTGGTACCGATGTTATCTGATCGGAAATAAAGAAACCTTGTACACGCTGCCGAAGTTCCCTGGGTTACTCAGCGACCCGGCTGATTCTTGTCTCCGACCACGCCCGACCTGGGAGTCCGAGGAAACTGTGTCCTTGGGATTAGGATACTTTCCAACAATTTCTACCAGAAGCCGCTCGGACCCAATCAGAATCTCCCCGGGATGACGTCACAGCTATACTCTGAGTCGACGTATAACTGCCATGTTCGGATTCGTTGGTGCTTACTATTCCATCATTAATCATCCAAGAAACAACGGGAATCGTAAGCGCCAAGCCGTAGCATGAGGTCGTGTGGATGATTGACATGAGGTTCGGACAACTTACCGATGTTATGATATGTTGGAGTGTAAGTGCCACGAATCGGATCATGGAGTCTACTAACCGTTCGTCGCCACATCATGACAATGGTTTCCATTCCATTTTCGGTGGCGCCCGTTATCTTGAACTCACCGCAATATTCGAATTTACCGCGTGACGCTCATGAACCGTTCGATAATGCACACTCATTCTGCTCCACTTGGTAGGCACAACTGCTTCCGGTATCAATAGCCCAGCTCATAATAGACTTTATTAAACCCTCGGTATAAAAAGAAGATGCGGGTTCTAGAGCTTGCCACAGACTTTCCCTGGCATCACTTCCTGCGCAAGTGCCGGTATCCACAAGGGCGAGCCCATCAAGATCAGAGGGACGACATTCCATAATCTTCGTAGGTGTTTTTTCCAATCTCGATTGTATTAATTAATTCCAATTATAGCCCTCCCCCCTTTGTCAGACAGCGGCCACTTGACTAGCTCATGGTTAGTGAACTGCTTACCTTTTGTCGGATGCCAAGCCTTGACACGTCGCGTAGTTTGCGGTATACTTACTCGACGACTGGGCCATGCGACGGCCGTTGTACACGAGGGCGGGATCTCGCCAGGGAACACTGGTTTGTCGCAAATTGGTCGGATCGAATCGCTCCGCAAGATGGTTGAATTTTCAAAATCGGAAAATGGGCATTCAACTTGCACATGCAGGTCGTAGGTGTCCACGCTTGCATCGTGGGTGCACGCTAGATCTGTCGCCACTAAGAAGCAAGGGAGTAGGGACCTTCGGGTATATAGTTCAACTGGTTTCCAGGTCCAAATCGAGAAGATCACAGATGTTGCGAAACGCCCGCTACGTGATCGAGATCCACAATACCCATGGATACATCTTGTTCTCTTTCTTGAGTCCCCAGTCTAATAAGCGAACGGTCGAGTATGACGGCAGCGTTGATAACCATAGCTGCCTGGCCCTAGAGGTGGTTGACACCGTTCGCGACTTTATACTTACATGCACCATATCCTTGTTCCTCAAGTACGTGATTTGTCAGTAGTCTATCGATTACTGAACTCATAATAGCGTCAGATCTCTGCAAATGAGTGGTTGAAAGTAGCTCTGCCAGATTGGCCATCTTGGTGAGCTGAAAACACACTCAGCATACTCGTTGAACATGCCGTCGATTCCCGATGTTGCCCACAGCCCATGTGGTACAACCTATCAAACGCCGCTCGCACGGGCAGTGAAGCAAGTTGTCGGTGATAAGCTTGCAGCAGGGACTATCGGTTCGATCACAAACGGCGTGGTGGAGATATTGGGGCAAGCGGATGTCGTTCTCGTGGGATGATTGTTTCAAAAGAACTCGGCTGCAGAGTGGTCGCAGGTCACCAGTCATTCTTGGCATGGTTTCTTGACGACGAACTGAATGTTATCTTAGGTTTGCCTCTGACTTGGGAATGGGCGCACCACATAGAATGGGGTTTTGCGGGTTGTGGAAGGATATTGAGTGGTAGTGTTCCTGAGACTGGGAATGTATATTGTTCCGTCTTGAGGGCACTTCATTAATTTAACGACTTGACGTTGACAAGTATTGCATGTATCTATGTGGAGCCGGAGACCCACCATTGCCGGGTTGACAGTTTTATCCAAATTTAAGCTAGTCTTCCATTCTTGTCGGCAGTGTACTGTGCATATGCTTAAACATACGTGTGCTTGATGATCCGACGCTGTGTCTACCACGCCTTAAGTACAATATGGGGGTCATTGAATCCTGGACCTGGGCCCTCCTCCAATTCTCTGATGATTCAGAGCGATGTATAGAAATATTCTCTACATCATTTTCGCGGCCCTTGGGACATTCTTGGCCGCGATACCCTTCCCAAAGGCGATAAGTGAGTCCATGTCCATGCAATCTATAGCGACACCTGACCGGTCTGACCATCCAAATAGCTTCCGGTAATGTGGGGACATCCATGCTCATCCTTTGGACCGAAACTGCCTGCGTTGTCCAACTCGCCAACGCGATACGCTGGAACGGGAATATTGTCGACTGGGCTCCGTTTTGGTGCGACTTTTGTACGTTCATCTGTGCATTTGGGATATGGCCAGGGCTAAGCTCGATCAAGGTGGCTATTTTCTTATAGCTACGGATGTTGCTCTGGTCGGGGCCGCCGCATCCATCAACCGTCGTTTGTACATGATTGTAACTTTGGATCCCAGAAGACACGAGGTATGTATTTCCCACAACTTCTCTTCACCACGCGGGCTTATCAACATGCGCGCTAGAAGGCGCTCAACGCGATAGTCGACCTCGTTCTTTGTCTTCTGGTTCCCATGGTAGCTATCGCTCTCGGTGCGTATCGCCCCATGTATAGGTTTGCTGTCCCATGCTGATAGCCTCGCACAGAGTACATTGTTCAGCAATACCGGTACTGTATTTATGAGGACATCGGCTGTGTTCCGGGTGTAGGCAGTGTCGACCTCGCTTTCCCCCTCGTCTGGTTGATCCCCTTGTTCGGGGGTACCATATCGTCAATATATGCTTGTACGTTATACCACAAGTGGAGAGATAACGAACTAACACAAGGCCGTCGTCCAGGCATCAGTATCCGAGCGAATCTCCAACGGAACCGAAATGCATCGGGAGCGAACTTGGTGTGGAGTCGACGCTTAATATCCATCGGGGTTATCTGCATACTTTACGGGCTGGCAGCGACCTCGGCAGCTATCGGCCTGATGGCATCTGCATATCCAGTAACGTCCTGGCCAGGATGGGCCGCCCTCCATTCAACCATCGACCAAGTCATCTACGTCCCCGCACAGGGCTGGCAGACCGGCCCCACCATGATCGCCTGCCTTGAATTTCGGCGTTGGGTAATCCTATCAATCACCTATGTCATTTTCTTCTTTCTCGGGTTGACCGAAGACGTGAAGAAAATGTATTGGAAACCGTTCAGAAGCGTCGTTGATCACATCCGCTCAGGCTCCGACCAATCAAAGTGCGAACTTACGTCGTATCCACCCACTTGCAGTAATACTGCCACGATCGAGCAAAATACAGACGAGTGCTCAAAATATCACGGGGAAGGTCAGAGACATTTTCTGCTCGTGCCTTCCTTCCACAACTTACGCCATGTACTTAGATCCTCGATCATCGCACTTGTTCAGGAATGCTTCCGAGTCTTGTACCTCTTTTGGGAAGTCGCCTCCAGAGAGCTTCTGCTTGACCGATAGGCCAAGGTTGGAATCGGACTTGGAAAGCGTCTAGCTCCCCGGCTTTCTCCCATGATGCGCCCATCTTTGCCGTGGAGAAGGGTCCAGGGCCCGTGTGCTCGTCACATTATTTATAGCGTCAAATGTTTCCGTTCACAGGTTGGTTTTCTATTGTTGTTGTTCTTTTAGTGATTTCCGGCGGGATCTGTAAGTTTGGTTTCGGGTCACTTTTTTGCATACAATCCTTTTCGTCAACTTCCACTTCGCTTCATCATTCATCATCAATCATTTCTTCATAGAGCATCATGTACTCCCACCACTCCTTCAAATTCCATTCGCCATGTAAAAGTATTCAAATTTGTAACATCTTTACGAAATTCGAGTCCACCTGTGCAACCGAGGCTCGAAATATACTACATCCATCACGTACTAATACTCGTACCCTATTATATATATGCGTTGACATCTATCTCTTGTAACAAGGTTCCGTTTTCCGAATTCATGGTCCATATGATACACTACAACAGTCAATTTCTTGTGATGTGCGTTTCAAGCTCGCCTTTCAAGCTTCAAGCCTTGAGAATAGTGCTGTCAATTGTAGATCGGATCCAACATGAGCGCATGTTCCTGCGCTCCACTCGCTAGTAGATTACATTGCACAGGTATCGATTTCGTCATATGGAGCACTGTTGATTGACATAAGAGCGTGTAGGCAGCCTGAAACGTGCGTGTATAAGGGCGCCACATCGGGTACGTGTGGCCCCGACGGCTGTTCTGATAATTCAGTCAGTGCTGCGTTTCCCCATTTCTGAGTAGGACAAGATCTCCTCTTGGCATGCAAGTCACGGAACAGAGCCTTCTTTTCGATGCGACGCGAACCTGACACGGAAACTTTCTGTCACCGGTCCGGAAAATGACACTCTCACATTGTCTTTGGTGGATTTTGACAGAGAATCACACACTGAAGGAATGAATGCGGGATACCGCACCCTCCGAAGCGGTGCGGCAGCATGGGTTTCAGAGGACTGAGATGGTCTCGCGGTTGTCCGTCGAGCTTGGTATGTCATAAAATGAAACATTATGTTGAATGGCGTAGACGTCAGTCTGTCAAACTGGACTGTGGCAATCATCGGCGGATTCATCGCTACATACCTTTTTCTTTTGATCGCCATTGCTGCTGAAAACTTGGAGTTGGAAGACATCATGTGTTGACGATCGTACTTGAAGGATGATTTTGATGACATGCGACTCACAAACGTTCGTTCGAACTTACATAATGCGGGTTGCTCATTCTTTTGAACTTGCACCCACCAGGACACAACAACTTGAACAAGATTGCTCACTCCGTTCCTGTTCCCGTCCTTCCCGTTTTCCGCATTCCAGATCCTCACAGCTCCATCCTCAGATCTGGTGATAACTCGAGATACGCGTGTCACGTCCATGATGGCAATGATCATACCTTTTCTTTTCATTGTAGCGCAAACTTTGGAGCCCGAGAGCCCAATTGTCCAGTCTGTCAAGTCGATCCCTGGTCTCAATTGATTCACCAAGTGACCTTTGAAATTTGAAGTTTGACCTTTTTCAATGTATGCACTCCGCGGTCGTGAAAAAAAGACTGCACATCTATTTCGTGCGGCATATTATTTGGAAAGCATCGTCAAAGAAACCCGCGTACGAACTGACCTTTAGAGGTTCGCGGGTCGAAAGACAGATTTGGTTCGGTATTTGAAATTTTAAAGATCTGCAATTGCATTTCAATGGCCACGTGGCAAATCATGATTGTCAAGATGCAATGGAACTCGGTCCAAATGGCGGTAGGCTGCACTCAGGTTACACAATTCCGGGTTGTTCACGTTCTTTCTGGGGCCAGTACTTCACTCGTTCATAGCTGGCAGCCGTTCATCTGTGCAATGCCCACGTCCATATTTTCCCTTCGAATCGTACTCCAGCTCGATTTACCGCATATCAATGTGCTCTCAAAGATGGAGACCCTATCTCACCACTTAGCCGCGCCAGACGACGATGCCTTTGCTCCTTTCGTTCGGAGCCGTGGATTCTTTCGGGAACAGCTGTGTTGCATTCATGTACTACTCTTCAAGTTGAGGGTACGTACTTAACAGGTGCTGTATTGTCTACTATTCACATATCGCCTCCGAGCCTGTGGTCCCTTTACCGAAAACAGCTTTGGAGGAAACTATGTAGTGTACTAGTCCCGAATATCGCTAAGTTCTTATGAATACCGATGCATAAGCAGCATGATTTTCAGACGAAAATGGGTTGTGCTGGAGATCTGGCATTCGATCATAAAACACCCATTCGTGGCAAATTCGCGGTCTTCGTTTCCACACTAACCCGGGTGGCGCTTAGCCAGCTGATATATATATGAAGGAAACAGTCATCGACTCAGAGTCAGACTACCATCTTGATCACTAAGTTTCACACATCGGCGGCTAGCTCGAAATGTCGGTTACAGATACTATTCCCAAAACCCCGGATTGGCGCTCTCTGTGCCAGGATCGTAAAGCTCTTCAGGATGCGTCCATCCCAGAGGAATGGAAGATCAAAGTGCCGTCGGATATATCCGTGGATGTTCGCTCCATCACAGGAGACTGCGGACTATTATCATCACGAGAACTCGATATCATCGAACTCGGCACCAAGGATGTTTCTGCTCTGGTCCGTTTGCTCGCAGACAAACACTCGGGGTACACGAGTTTAGAGGTCACCACTGCATATCTCAAGAGCGCTATCATCGCGCACCAAGTCGTACGTTCGCATTCGATCATTGGGTCTCGCGTTGCTGACTATACCAAATTCAACCCAGACAAACTGTCTCACAGAAATTTTTGTTGAGCGTGCTCTTGATCGGGCAAGGGAAGTTGACCAATATCTGGCGGAACGCGGAGAACCCATCGGCTCTTTACACGGCTTACCGATTTCGCTAAAAGATCAGTTTACTATGAAGGGCCTGGAGACGATAATGGGTACTGCAATGAATCTATCAAATGTTTCGCTGACCATTGACATCACATGTTCAGGGTACGTTTGTAACATTGGACATTTTGCAGAGGACGATTGTGTCCTCGTCGAAATGTTGTACGAACTCGGAGCGGTGCCGTTTGTTCGTACCAATGTCCCGCAGACGCTCATGGTAAGCTCTGTTACTTTCATAGTTTAAGCGGAATTAGATCGTAGGGAAACTTCATGTCGTGCAGTGGGGCGAAACGCACAACAATGTCTTTGGCCGAACGACGAACCCCTACAATAGGAAGCTTACCCCCGGCGGCTCTTCCGGTGGAGAAGGTGCACTCCTTGCAATGAGAGGCAGCCCCTTGGGGGTGGGCACCGATATAGGCGGGTAATGTTTCTGTTCACGGTCAACTCGGAGGAGAGGTCTCATTTCGCACGACCGAAGGTCTCTTCGCATTCCCAGTGCCTTTTGTGGACTGTACACGCTTCGACCCTCGTACGAACGCCTCCCCTATCATGGCGCCGCTAACACCTTGATGGGTCAAGAATCTATTTCTTCTGTGCTTGGGCCGATGTCCACCTCTGTCTCGGCGTTGAAGCTGTTTACAAAGGCGATCATAGATGCCCGTCCCTGGGATCGCGACCCTCTCGCGATCCGGAAGGCATGGAATGAGGATGAATATCGACTGGTGGAACACGGTGGCGGTAGAGGGATGTGTTTTGCGATATTGTGGGACAATAAAGTGGTCAAGCCACATCCTCCTCTTATCAGGGCGATGAATATGGTCAAAAGAGCGCTGGAGAGAGAAGGGCACCAGGGTAAGTATAATTCACTACCAATCTCTATATATCTTAGCCCGGCGTTAGTCATCGACTGGGAACCACTCAACCATATCGACATCTACAAGAATGCTGTAAGTTTATGACTGAACTGGATGATTGACGTTCAAGTTGACCTATATAATACAGGAAACGATCTTTGTTGCCGATGGAGGGGAAGACTATCGAAAAAGCTGTGAAGCGTCTGGTGAACCTCTCATTACTTCCATGAGTCCGGAGGCAGATCCACATCCCTTCGACTTGGAGGTTTCCCTCGCGAAGAGTCTAGTTGGGTCACCGAGGAATAGGACTGCATGGGAGGTATGCTCGTGAAATTGTTGAATAGCTCTTTTTTACCTCTTCTTTTGCTTAGCTATGGCAACTCCATACGGAAAAGCGTGGACTGCGAAAAGTTTACCTAGACCACTGGAATGCAACGAAGAGTAGAACACATACTGGCAGACCGGTCGATGCTATCATTTCACCTGCCGTGGCATATACTGCATGTCCACACGGACTGAACTAGTGAGTTCATAACCTCATACTGTGACTTGTGATATGGTCACCTCCCGTTCTTCCTTGTTCAGTGATTCGTTCTATACAACCCTTGGAAACGCGATGGATTACGCTTGCGCGGTCTTTCCCGTCACACTTGTGGACCCTAAACTTGATCTTCCTGTTGCACCTCACGATTTTCACAACCACGAAGACGAGGCATTTTACAAACTCTGTATGTTATTGTATATGCTCGAGTGATCGTAATATTTGAACCTGACGTTTGACAGACCATCCAGACGTATTCCCCGGAGTACCTGTTGGACTTCAACTCCTTGGTCGCACGCTAGAAGAGGAAGCAGTGATCGGTATGGTAGAATTAGTGGATGCAGCTATCAAGAAACATGCCGTTAACTCGGACGACGCGTGAGAAGCATTCGAGGAAAAATGTACAGAAACAGATGTAGAACGTTGATTTGCTTCCAAACTTATGATAGTCACTCGAGTCACTCGAGTTCAAGGTTGGAAGAGGCTCCGGCAGTCTTGGGCTGGGTGAAACTACTCTCAATACATATCAGCTAAAGCTACAATGACTATCTATACTCTAAGATGCTACTGGGGACGGTTTGTAAGGCTACATAGTTTGAAGAGAAGGAAAAAAGTGAGAATATGGCTACATCGAATGATCTGAATGTGCTTAAGGCTGGTGATAGTTAGGCCAGTTTTGGCTTTGGCCACGTCCCTGAGAACTGGCCTGATTAGGAGGAGTGTCCATGTCGAACATGGAGTAAAACTGATCATGGAAGCGAAAATGGGCAGTGTCATTAAGACCTGCCGCATCAGGCTGCCAAGCGTGAGAGAAATAAGACGATTGGGTGGAAAAATCTGCAGCAAACAAGGAACATTGAGCACGTCGATTGGGTATTATCGGACTCGCTTACCCGTTGAGTAAGACGTCATTCTCTCCGAGTCATGGTTGGCCGGAGAGAGCAATTGATACGCACTCAGATCACCGACCTGAGCTCCCCTCTGCTTCCTAATCTCCGAAGCAGTGTAGAGTATATCGATTGCTTTGCGAAGTTGTAAGCAGACATTGTTGGAATAACACGTGGACTACAACCTTTCCTGAGGATCTCCTGTCGTGTGCGCAAATCGTCCCCGGTAAGGTCCTTGATGATGTCTCGGAGCGTGTTGAAGCACTCCCCCTCCCTTTCCCGATACTCCCTTTGCAAAGCGACTCTGTTCTGCCGGGATGGGGATGGGGGGGATGGACGTGGAAGAGATTGATATGCAGGATGCATGTTGTAATCTTCAGGTCCGATGGTGTTTTGGGGATAAAGGATGCTGCTTAAGTAGCGGGCCCGTTAATTAATCCGCGTGCTCATGGACGGAAGTATAAAATAAAACAATGCAGACGCCAATCCGATCGAATGCGTAGACCGTGACCTGAAGGCAGTACCCCTCGTGAATTTTATCAGAGGGCTGTAACAAGTAAAAATATGCACTCCTCGAGGCGTGTTTAGGTTTACGGAACGTACGACCGAAATGCCGATGCTAGAACTTGAACCTGGGACCTGGGTGAGTAGATAAACCGTATCTAGCCATGCTCACGACACTTCGCAAGCTGTGTGAACACAGGACTGAACTTTACTTTTTTTTTACTTTGACTTGGCTGATGCGACGTGGTAATGAGCGTGTCGTGCCGCCAGAAATGTCAAAACGAGAGGTGACTATCTCCACCTGAACGTTCGAAACGTTGAATGGGGCACGCAGCCCGGTGGTCTCCGAGTCACATTCTTTCTAATTCCGGCAATCAATATGTTGCGACAGAGTACATGATCCAAAGCATTGATCCGCGTGGGCTATGACTTGGACTTGCTGGAGTTGACGTCGATGTCAGGTCCCCACCCCCTCCCCACAACGTACGTCGTAATTGTGTGTTCTTCCGGCTATGTTTATGGACCGGTACGCCGTTCTTCTTGGGAAAATGGGATTGAGATAGGGTTGAAATTCGGAAAAAAAGTTCACACTTACTCAGGGTTAGTTCGGATCATGGAAGAAAATCAGTTCAAGTTCCCTTCGGATATCTCCGAGACCCGGGCCTATCCCTCCGATCGTTAAACTTGGACAGCACAAAGATACCCAGTGATGTAAAAATTGCACTAAAACACTTCTTTCTCAAGCAAAACCCAGATACGGTGTGCGACGTCATCATTTGACGACTACCACAAAATTCAGGATGCAACCGCAGCGGAACAACAAGTTGAAATGTTACTTTCTTCAGAACTTGTCACTCGGTCACTTTTTTTTAATACCTGTTCTTGAGATTACAGTCCTTAACAGCTTGTGGTTGTCTAGCAACAAGTAACGTTGCATCCCATTTTGCAGATTCGGAAGAAGTGTCGTTTGATCGGTAAGTAAACATTTCATACTCTACACCTCCACGGAGGCTCCACCGCATGGATTTTAGATAGAACATGCTTGAACCACTGCCACCGCCACCCCGACTCGGATAGCTGTCTCAATTCGGTACCTCCATGGAGTTGAACGAGACGACCACAACAGAACGACCTTTAATATGCCACCGACTCGAATTATTCTTTAATATCCGATGGAATTGGGTATAAATCAATCGTCGAAGTCCGGTGTTTAGCAACACTGCCATGGCTATGCTGTGAGAATCACGTGTACTCAGGCTATCGAATCTAGATCTTAATATTGCGCGTTTTCGCCAACGAAAATTTATGCAACGCACACTAAACTAAGAACCTATCTTGGTGTGCTATGCATTAAATATGTCTTTTGAATTCTGTTTGGGAGATCTCCATCATGCTTTCAGTCTTCTTCGTGGTTTCAGACTCAGGAATAATATGACTAGGTTATACTAGTAGTGGACACATAACATCTTATTGATCATCACTACCTTGAATCCTGCGATCAGTTCACACTTTCTTCTCGCCGGCGGTTGATTCGCGGAAAGATTGAATCTACGTCGGCCACGCCGGTGTCTTAGGCTAACTCTTAGCGATGAAGCAGTACTTCAAGTTGAGCATATTGTACGATAATGATGGTCAATGGAGAGTTGGGAAGGCAAAAAACGTCATGGTATCTATTGAATAGGCCTGAGAAGAAAAGCCTGGTCTCAGGCAAAATCCATGCTAGACATAATGTAATATTGTTGATCGTGGGATTGGGTAAGGTCGCTCTCCTGAAACAAGACTTTCGACATCAAAATGCAGTCGTTTAGAGCACTGGTGTAGTAGTCACTCGGTGCATCATAGTAAGGCTCGGTATTAAATTGCCTGGTTTGAGGTTCATGGCCATAAGATGCCAATGATTGGGTAAAGTTTCCTAAAGGCAATTAGCATACGAGATCGTATTGTAAATGGACCTCCCCACCCCATTCAGCGGTGCCATTGAATTCACACCGGGCCGGATGAACGTGTACGGCCTGGGCCTTGCTCTGCCCGTTGATCTCGGATGTAGCTGAAAGCAGGTCGATCGCTTGTGCAAATCCATCAGAAATGAAGTTGGGACTCAACAACTTGAATGAAATCGTTACCTTTGTTTAAGATATCCTTCCGCGTGTGTAGCTCTTGCCCGGTGAGTTCCTTAATGACGTCTCGAAGTGTGTTCATGCATTCCCCCTCCTTTTCGCGATATTGCCTCTGCATAACGACCTTGCGTTGTTTGGCCTGGGGGAAGGAATGATTTGGTAGAGAGGGGACCTGGTATGCTGGATTCATCTTGCCAGTGAAATCCTTGCCGCGAAGTGGAATCTGACTCGACGGCGAACTTAAATACAGGTACTACAGCGCTTACCGGCGTGCGGACAAAGAAAATCTCGAAGCGCTTGCATTGCCTAAATCTCACTTTGTCGAACTTCGATAAAACATAACGCCCATTGATTATGCAAAATGCACTGGATCCACTGCTCCATCATGGCAGTGGCCGCTTCTATTCCATAACGGATGTAAAGGAACTTGAATTTTACGTTTTCGCTGCCCGCGGGACTGAGATTGATAAAGATGTGAATCGTGATCAACTTGTCTATCACACCGGACTACTACTTTCAGATCAATGTGTGTGATTCTACACGCAGTTCCTTGTTTTGATGTATGAAGTTCTGATATCTGACATCGGCAACTCATGCACTGTTCAAACGTTCAAGGTTGCCCCTTGAGCGGCTGGACCGGGTTTGCGCGAACAACACCCATGGAATGTTGCACGTGTCCTGCCCTTTCCTGATAATATATAATAATTCGTACCTTTGTGATGGGCTTCCAGGTTCAAGGTGTGATAATGAAAACAACATACTTGCCCATCTGAGTCCAATCAAGAGGGTTTTCAGGGGGAGCGGGGCCAGTGTATCCATAGCTAATCCTGTCAGATCGTTCGTTTATCGGCTCCTGCCCATGGCTGAGAGCTGAGTACTGAGTACTGGAGACTAATTGGTGCTAAATTGATTCAGGCTCTAGCCTAGTGGCCACGGTATGACATATACAAGTCGATCTTCTCTGAAGAAGGGCCGAGTGCTAGTGATGGTCTAAAGAGCCAAGGGATCATGTCAACCTCCATAACATTGATCAGGTGGCAGTTGCTATGTGTTCAGGGTCGATGCAAGAGTTTATGGATAAAATACCCATCAACACAGGATGGCTTAGTGCACCTGCAAGCTGTGGTGTATCTCTGCTTGATTCTCTCGTCCCTCGTACTTCCTTCTAGTAAGCGAACTAAGTATCCCCATACACACTCGGCACCCGGCGGGATGTATCACGCCGACTTCGTGTATCCGCACCCGAATAAAGTACTGTGGACTCTTCCCGGGCTCACCCCCAGGGCCAAAACCCCACTCCTGCTCCAGTTGACTTAGGCTAGGAACCAGTGACCAACTCGTCAGGTTTTTCCTTTTCAGATTCAAAACACGTGAGCGCATCTTTGAACCTGGAAGCACCAGAAACGCGCGAACCTTCACTAGACCGAATCCGTTGTTTTCGAACCGTCATCGACAGATCGTCACAGTCTACTAGTAGCTGTCTGTTAACACCAAGATAACTTTCGGTCGGCACTGACGATATTTCCAACGTAATCAAAAGGACATCAATGGGTCAAAAACTCGACCATGCTTCTACCACGCTGCAAATATCCAGAACCAGTTGTCACTGCAGTGACTCGGAAGTTCAAAAAAAAAAATACTGGAAGGCGGTGTAACTATAACTTTGTAGACGGATGTCAGCTTACGAAATCTTGGACTACACGATCGCGGAACGTCGTACTAGTAAACTCATACTCAGCCCATCTCCTTGGATTTATCCGCGACTCGATTCAAAACTTCAAGTATTATAAGATTGTAGTAATTATTTACCATCGGTCATAGTGCGCTGAGCGTCTAGTGAATGCATCTCGGCATCATCCGATGTAAGCTTCAGCGCTGCTCATCAAATGCATACCTCTTATGAGTCTCATTTCCGTCCCTCTGTACCTACGAGACACAATATAATTTTTTTTCGTTTCATTTCCCCCTGGCTACCAGCCTTATACTCTCATCCACGTTGAAACCGCCGCAAGACATGGCACCATCAGAACGCTCATAACCACATCCACGTCTTGAGATAACGATTAACGGGGACTTTACATGTTCCCGTTGAATACAAAGAAAACGAGTTGGGAGAGAAGGGCATAATGCCAATGGCAATGTGCACCTGAGATCAAGATTTTAATATATCGTTAGTCCTAGTCCCTTCCCGCAAAGATCGGAAAAAAAGGGGGTTGGTACTATGTCGAGTAACGTCATTGGTTCTGTCCAGCCCCCGTGGACGGAGGAACAATCCCCTTGCAATGTCATAGCCAGTACTCCTGCTGGGTCCGGTGTACAAGTGATGCCTTCTCCCGGGTAAAACTACGCAAGTCATGTGTACTGCTTTTGTGTTATTCTAGCCGTGCACACGGGCGCGTCGGTAGCTGTCTCGGCGCGATCTCCGAATCTAGACTCATTTAAGGATGATGACAAGTCTGAGATGACATGAACTCGCCCGGTCGGAAAGCCCGGGGGGCTTCAGTTGCTATATTTGCAGCACTAGCACTGATCTTCTCTTCTCTAGATCGTGATAAGTATATGCTATCATATTAGAGCCTGGACAGCAACACATTTCGAAAGTAAATTAGCTAGCTAACGTGTTTGGAATTGTTTGGTCTGAGGCAAAAAGACCGGCATCATCTTCCGTAGTTATAGCGGAGATTGAAGCTGCTCAGAGCCATGCTTATGCAATTATGTTGGATGCACAATTAGGTAAGCCCGTAAAGCGCAGCCACTAGCCGCCTACTACTCACCAATAAAATATCATAAGCATCCAGAATGGTATACAATACATATAATGTGCATTATCATATTCAAACAATACTGGTACTTAAGCCTAGAGGGAGTGCAGGGGATGCATTGGAGATAATACAAACATCAGAAATGCGTGGGAAATGCATCAAAAAAGGCTGTGAAGTACGTTGTAAACTCTCGGTGACCTGAGTCGTGGCACAGGCACCCGTCGATGCACCACCAATTTTTGAACAATGGATCCTTAGGTGATGCAATTTCCGACAAATTTTCTGATCTTCACGTTCGGGCCAAGATCTAACATGACGAAACGGAATCTAGCGTTCCTCACTTGAACAAAGCAGATCTAGCTGTATACCGATCTTCGCGGAAGCGGAAGTGTAAACATGGTTGACGTCATAGGCGGGCTTGCCGAAGCCTCTGCGTAGCGAAACAAAGATGTTTACTAGTAGGCTATGGTATCTTGATAGTTATCGAGGTTCATATACACACCTACACTAGTAGGAAAGAATATCGAAAGACGGGTACAGACCTAAGGTAATCCTCGTCCCCAAGCAGCAACTACGGACGAAATTAACGTCCACTTTCCACTCCATAAACGTTTCAGCCCATCTCCTCCACTCGCCTTTACAATACCATCCATGCAGGGAACTCTAATGGATTTCAACGCCACCGCAGCGCCAACAACGAGTAAAGCGCCCATGAATAACACTCTGCGCTCCGCAGGCGTGAGTGCGCCCAGACGAAGGCCGATCCTGCGCGGGTTGAAAAGTGCCTTACTCGTTGCTCTCGGCGAAAGTTTTGTCTTCTTCGCCAACCGAGGACTAAGAAGAGGCGAAGGGGGTGGCGAGGGTATAACAATGTGTGATGAGTTGGCGAGGCCTTCCAAATAATCATCCGTCTCGTTGTAGAGCTGTTTTTCGGGTATAGTAACCCCGCCTTTTGTGCTGATCGGTAAAGGTCGCCACGTTCGCGTGACACTATCAGGTCCCATGATTTCGGTGACATGTAGTGAAGGGTGGGATGGTGGATACACAGTCAAGAGGTTATCAGCTTGACGTAAAAGGTCGGTAAGGGCAAGCGGCGCAGGTTTGTTTCTTAACCTGCTGGGTTCGGACTTCCCAAAGTACGACGATGTAGGGCCGTTTGCTGAATCAAAGGAGGATGAACGCGAACGTGATGGTCCATGACCAAAGGCTGATTGTGAAGGGTTGTGATGATCAGCGGATCTTGCCTCTTGAGGCAATGATATCATCGACTGTTCTGGCGAAGGGATAGGCGAAACCGCGCGTGAATCGGGCAATGTGATCGATGAGGCTAATTCCAGAGTTGAGCTGTGATGACCACCCGCGGAGCTATGTACTATTGCTTCCGTAAACGAAGCTGGGTTTGTCCTCGGGCTGTCGCCTAGTAGGGTGTCGCTGCTCGGAACCACATCTGATGGGACAGCGTTTTGGTCGCGCTCATCCTCATTTCTCGTGGTGACTTCATGGGATGCACGTGTCTGTTCGCCAATATTAAGAGGCACGGGCACCCCTTCATTGGCTTCGGAACATGGTTGTTCGCGTGAATCCGGTCCTTCCCCATTCAAAGTAATTTGGGCAACAAACCCAAAGGCCGTCTGTTCGTCCACTTCAGTGCCTGTGCCTCGGGTAAGATCGTCGTTGTCCATGCCGTGAAATTCTGGCTCTGCATCAACAAGCTCTGGCATCCCCCCCAACAAAGAGTGGATCATGCCTTCTTCGTCTTGCTCTGCAAGTAAACAGATGGAGGGTTTTCGGTATAGAATGAGCTATGGATGTAGGGTCAGAATAACATCCCAAAAAAGCTACAAGAGAACAATGAAGCTGAGTTTAGTTATACTCACAGCAGCGGCAAGCCATACCACAGCAATCGGTTCTCGTGTCAATAGAAAGTCCCATACATGTTGGATAAGAGGGAGAGTGGGAACATCGTGGGAGAAAAGGGTAAGAAGGTGAGAGAGTGCATGGTATGGCAGTGGTGACGTGCTAAACAGCGAGATGGATGATGTAATCGAGCTAAATGAGCAGGATCTCGAGGGTACACACCTTTCGAGGAGCTTTGCATATGCAGGATCTGCAAGCCTCAGCAGATTTCTGAGTACTCTGGTATAATATAGTTTCATATCAAGGATTGTAAACAACACCGTTGGGGTCTTACCTCAATAAACCGAGTACAGGTTCAAGTCCAACTCCCATTGCATCTCTCACACGGTGAAGCGCCATCTTTTCTGCGCATGCAAGGTGGAGAGGCCGCGGCAACGTGAGAAAGATAACGGTCATGATATCGTGAAAGCCCTGGAAGTAGTGAAGTGAACGACGTTTCCGGAACAGCGACACGAGGAGCCCGTGCAAGTCGCTCTGAAGTGTATCTCGAGCGGGAGTGGTGCCGGACTCTGGTGCCGAAGGGGGAATTCAATGCATGTATGAAACGCCGACGATATTATTCCGCACCTCCAGGGTATAATACAAAGCTGCGATCAGTGTCGAGCTTGATTTGACGTTCGTCTGCGTGGGGATCTGTCACTGGCTTATTCATCCCTTCTTCCATCTGATCACCATGTTCAGTCGTATTCTCCACCTCTGAGTATGGTGGGGGATCGGAGAGCGGTTGTGCACCGAGGAGAGCAGGCCTAGGTCATTCGGTCAACACGGAGCGGAGTCCAGCAGGTTGGGCGTAAGTAATGTGCCACAAACCATATTCTGACTCTGTCTTCTCCAAAGCCACCTGGTTGAAGGCTACGTTCTCTGAGAAAGATCCAAGTTTGTTCGTCGTCACTCAAGGAGTTCATGAGGGCTCAATGCATCAAGGTTGTTTTGCACTGGACTCGCATACCGGTGGATTGGCGACCTAAATTACGTCAGCAACTCCGCGAGATTCGGGCCTGATTCGGAACAGGGTGGATTCTGAGCGAGGCCTCGCTGAAGCTGCATGCTGGCCTCGTTGCGATGTCAAACTGAATGTGGGGCTGAACAAGACAAATAAATCTTAACAACTCGAGCTACTGGCATTGTAGAATCGTGATATGATTCAGAGTTGCCGCGAACGATTCGTCCTTTCGGTACTAGTATGGCATGTGATACCTGCAGGCATCATGCACTACAAACATGGGGAAAGTAAACTCGAAGACCATGGATTCAGCATCGCCATCCCTAGCATCTCAAGTATTTTCACCACTGCCTACATGAACACTTACCACCTCAGCTCCATCCTCAGCACTGCGCAACACGACCTTTTCATCAAAGCTCCTCCCTACCCCGTCATCGCCTTTCCCGTCCTCGTCGTCGTCGCTCACAGCTTCCTCTATGACCCCACCTTCCTCCCGCAGGACCTCATATGTACTCTCGAGCACGGCGAAGTTCTGTCCTGCGCAGATGGCTCTGATGATCTGTCCTTCATGTGCAACATGTTGCGTGCGTCGAAGGGATCGAGTGAGGTGAGTTGAGAGTGCACGGAGTGGCCAAGTAGTCGGGACGAGGGGGAGTATCTACGCAATGTCAGTCATGTCGATTTGAAGACAGTGGTATTAAAGGATAAATGCAAAGGCAAGATCAATCAGGATGAACTCATCCCGATCAACAATAATAGCCGCCAAAAATAATAGACAAAGCACCCACATCGAGAGTATCCAGTCTTTTCGCTTGTGAGCCCAAAAAGCGCGCTGTTTGCTGTGTGTTCCTGGAAGATGTTGTCCATTTGTCTGCTCCTCCACAAAGACGAGACTCACCCATCTTCCATGTAGACTTCCAACAGCATTTTCAACATTCCGCTGTCTTGTGCTCCCCTTTCTCCTCCTTTCGCCCCTCCCCCGCCGTTGCCTCTGGCGAACCACCCACTCCAATCAGACAACCCGCACCCTTCCGCGGCGCTTACACCCACTTTTGTACTAACCACCCCTGTCAGGCCACTACTCGATCCGTATGACTCAGCTGTTGATGTATCCCGCAGAGCATAAAGTGTCTTCAAAGTAATCCGCGGGCAGGGAATCTGATTCGTCGCATGGGGCCGTTATTGTAAACATGAAAGTGTAGGAAAGACGAAACTTGGCGTACCTTCGAATGTAAAATGGCCATCTCGAGACCGAGAATTTTATCCCAACCACCATCGATAATCTTGTCTTGTATATCATTGACAAGCTTTTTACCCTCCCTGAGAGACTGAAGAAGTAATAGTGTTTTTATTCGCACACGCTTCGATGGAGAGTCTGGGGTTGTCGAGGTGAAATAAGATAAAAACGGTGAACGTGGTGTTGATTGAGAAGATGAAAGGATGGGTAGGGGGGGTGAATCTGACTTGGGTGGGGGTGACAAAACCGTTAACGTGTTGGGAGAGGAGGCATATGATGCCGCTGTAAAAACACTGTGTCAGTCTGTGGTCACAAACCACGCGACCGACGAACCTTTTGCTCTCCAAAGTTTCCCAACGCTTTCATCTCGAACGTGCTCCAAAAGCTCCTCCACACAGTTCCAAATAAGTTCCTCGAACAATTCCCCCTCCTCCGTCGTTTCCTTTCCACCCCTTCCAAGTCCTCGACCAACAACTAACCATTCTAGATATCGTTTTGCAGCAAGTGCGTTGGTATTCCGGAGATCTGAAAGTATGTCCAATTCGTCATCTTTTTGGGTGTCTTTTTCTCGATCCGGAACTTTATTCCTTCCGCGATTTGCAGCACCAGTAGGTCGGCGATGCCGCATCGGTTGTGAGGATGTCAGTAACTTTATGACAATAATCAAACCGTCCCAATGCGGGCGTTAAACAATAATCAAGATTTTAAGCCCAATTTAGGTCACAGATACGAGGTACGGGAAGCGTGTACGCACCTTTAGCCCTCTCTCTACATCTTTCCCAGCTAACCACGCCGCCCACTTCTTCACCAAGTTAGATCTCTGATGCTCATTCAGACTCAAGCTGATTCCGTTCGTTGAGTCGGATGAATCGGGTGGAGTGGGAGAGAGTATTGTGAATATCTGCTCCAATGGATCGACAACCAAAGGGTCGACATATGTTCCCTCAGTGAGGCTATTTCATGTTTTGAGGGGATAGAGGAGAAAGATGTTGAGTTCATCGAGACCACGGATGGAGGATTGATGGTCATTATGTGGTATATCACTTACCCAACTAGAGCGTCCACAACTTTCTCCCCGTCCCCGTACGCTCTCCACATCTCTACCAATGCACCCCAGAGGTTCATTTGTGCCAATACGGGTGCTAAAGTTCCAGGGCGAAATGGGAGCGCAGGTCCCGCAGGACTGGAGATCATTTGCGAAGAGTGGAATGTGTGTTGTGTATGTGATAACAATGTTGTTTGGATAGAGATTTGGTAGTTATTTGAAGGATATGTACGCGATGTCGAATCAGGACGTGAGGGCGGTCGTGAACTAGACCTAGAAACGGTGCGCGAGGGAGGAGTAGATGGGGCTGGAGGAGTAGCGAACAGTGCCAAAAGGGAATGAACATCTCTTGCATGTGCATAGAGAAGAGCGAGTGCTGTTGATGTCACCTAATTGAATATACGGGGTCAGAATCATCGCCTAGGAAAACATGACGTATATTAACAAGAAAAAGGTAAGTAAAATCCCCGATAACCATGCGTAAGTTCACGGGGCAAAAGGGATGATCAGTGCTACATTCGCCTGATTGCCCTCACTCCAACGGATGTACGGTATAAACAAGGAAAGTACACACCTCAATAACATCCCTTGACCACATCTCGGCACTTGCCAATACCGTAGTTAATATGCTTTTCACCATTTCGCTTGCTTCTTCTCTCAGGCCTTGACGCATTGCAATTGTTGCTGGGTGGGTACGTGTGCCACTCTTCATGTGGGAGTCGGACGCTGGTGGTTCTACGTCGGCAGATTCATCTCCGACTGGTTCACCAGGTATTGCGCCAGGACGCAAATAAGGAGAATAATTCCTGACTAAGTTGGTGGCGACTGAATGTCAGTGCCCATGCATCATTTTATTTTATTTGGTGCCGATGGTGGAGCAAGGACGGGAGTTGTGAGAGACATGGGAGGGGAAGGAAAATGAGTTGAGTTGAGTTGTCGGTAGGTCGATTGGTGGTTGCAAGTTACGGCGCGGGGAGGAGGGGAAGAATAGAAGGATATAAACCGACTTACTGATATCATCAACACTGGTTTCGATGGGCATGTATTCCTTAACGCCATCCCAGACCTCGACCTCGACAGAATCCTCCTCCTCGTGACTCCGATGTGCACTGAATAAGGCAGGTCGCAGTTCATCGAAATACGAGACAGGGACACGAGGATCGATAGCTCCCTTTACAAAGTGGGCCGTTGCCTCTCGAAACCTAGTCTGACGCACAAACGCGAATGCAAGACATTGGTGCAAGTAGCGTGATGGATCCGACTGTACATTTCTCGTCAGCGCGTATAATCCAAAGCACTGTACCCTACCCACTTGGTCAGCCAAACTGCTTCCCCGCGCATGATCGGCCTCAGCTCTTTCTAGGAGGACTTCCGCTTCCCCCAGGCTGCCATTTTGAAGAAGAGATTCTACTTGCGCGAAAAGTGTCGAGTGGAAAAGCGAAAGTATGGAAGACTGGCCGAGGACGAGGACAGCTGACTGAGGATAGGAGGAATGACCCATCACGAAAGAATGCCGCCTTCGAGTTGGTTTCTTCCGCTGCTTCCGCGCAGTAAGATAATGTTTACGTAATTGGGTATTAATGACTACTAGTAGCCCATCGTTCCGTCCTACTTAGCTGCATTATGAACAGGGCCAAAAGGCAGACCTGGATATGATACTAATGTCAGCTTTCATTGCAGCTAGGCTAGTAAGATATCTAAATTTGTAGTGTCCTGATCTACGATTTTATATGCCAGTGATCATCCCAAATAACGGTATCAAGATTTAAGGCGCATCATGTTCTACAACGCCTCAGTTGTTCCACTAGCGCGACACCTAGTCATATTTGGTGCCATTTTCAGCTGTGCATTGAGTTTCCGCTTGACCAATGCAGGCTGGCCAGAGACCCGCAGGTTCGTCACCAGCGTCTTGGAGCAAAATGGCAACAACACCGTGAGGAGCGATTCCAGTTGCTGTGTAATTCCGCACAGCAGTGCCGTTGTTAGTGTGTGTCCAAAGATCCTAAAAAGCGGTTAGGAATTTCCACAAATACCAGTGGAAGTCACTACATACTCTGACAGCATACTGGCGGCCGGCACGGATCCATGGGGATTCAGTCAGGTTGAAGAATAAGTCAGCGGGTTCGTCGAGGGTGTTGATCTATTACGAAGGGCACCGATTAGAACAAGTCGTCCTGAGGGACATGTGCTTACAAGCATGAAGATTGTTCCATTCTCACTTGGACCACTCCAAAACTGGGCGGGGTATGAGGAGTTGTAAGTCCAATCAGGCTGGAATCATGCATCAGAACTGCGGGGAATTTGTAAAAGAGCGCCATACATTTATGCCCCAGCGGAATGGCGAAATGCTTGTACCATATACTGGGTCCTGATTGATGGCAATAATCTCGGTGTTTTTGAGGATGTCAATCATATCTGGTTTGAGATTGGCAAGCTAACGCGCCAATTCGATATGAAGCGCGGCTGAGGTTGTGAATACATAACTTACATTCGTACCAATCAGCAGTGGGGCTTTCATAAGTGCCCAAGCCGTGAAGTGAGTCTTGGCTTCGTCGTAGGTGAGGTCTCCGTTCCCTATTTCAAGCTGATTCTGTGTGAGTAATCTGTATCTGCAACAATCGATAGGGAGTAATGACCATATCAGGATCATTGTGTCCATAAAAGTTCGTAGCTTGCGTGATGAAGGAAGCGCTAGTGATTTGTTCATTATTTTTCCCAACAAGAACAAGCTATCTAACAAGGGAAACTCACGAGTTAATAATCGATGCGATGGAGTTCCAGTAAGGCCCGATGTCACCGTCAATCTAATCCAGTCATGACACAGCTATGATATGAATTTGGCTTGAGAAGTACTCACCCTCCAACTGTGGCCCACGGAAGCGCCCCAGCTACAACATCAAAATCAGCTTATGAATAGTGAACAGCTTATTCTGGACTGACAGCCAGACTTGACTCTGAGGTCATATAAGCGGTATGCACCAAGTGTAAAAACCGCATTTCACGTACCCATCCCCATTCGCACAAGCTATATACAAATGTAGTCCCGGTTTGTTTGGCGACCGTCGCTAACGCATCCGTCATTCGTTGGTACCCTACATCATGTTAAGATGAAATGGTAGATGCCCAAAACAAACCGAATACTCACTGCCGATGATACCCTGTCGGACCACATCATCAAAGGGAACTGAGAATGTCAGAATTATGGAAATAATATACTGTCGGCCGATCACTCACTAGCGCAATTGTCATACCTACACGATAAGAGTTGTCAATATCCTAGTGTAACGAAAGTGACATCACCACCCACTTCAAGAAATCAAAGCCCCACGACTGGAATGTGAGGGCGTCCTGTTCCTCATGCATGAAAGAACCAGGGTATCCTTGACACGTGAACCAACCAGAGTCGGAGTACTAGGCGGAAGAAGACAATCAGTCAACGATTATGACTCAATGACTGGCAACTTACAATTCCAGCATAACTATATTCGCATGCACACGATGAATGTATCACTAGAACAAATCTGTCGTACTCACAAGCCCATCGAGTGCAACTGATTGGTAAGATCGTTCATACTTGGGAAGCGGATAGGATCTAATATTATGGAACTCAGCGAGCCGGTTTCATAAATGCTAAGTATAAAATTGGCGACGAAAAGACCACTAACCGGAAAGGACTTGGCCTGTGGAGCTACGGTTCTTGCTTGCCCAGCAATCATCCAAGTTGACATGATCGTAGCCAACATCCTGAAATATTGTGAGCTATATGGCAGGTAATTAGTTTCAAGTAGTTTTACCAAAAGACCGTAATCTTTCATGTACTGAGCGGTCTGAACAATAAGGGTCTCATTCACGTCACACTAATGTGGTATGCAGAATAATTGTTAGCGCGAAGTGGTACATAGTTGTCACATAGCTCACCGCAAATGCATTCCAGGCTTCCAGAAATGATTGATTAGGCTAGCATCAGTGGCAAAAACTAGAACGCCACCTACCATTGTAACCCATTACTTGGCATCAATTCAGCATCCCCACACAAACCATGATAGTTGACCATTGACAAACGGCTTACCTGGAAGCTTGCCCACGCCGTTTTGCAATGCAGTCGCGGACGATGCAGCGAAAAGAGCACCAATGATGGGTCCAAATGTCTTGAAAGAGGGAGACATATCAAAACACGAGTGCAACCTGAAGTTCCCAAATTTCATATGAATTCGGTCCCACTCTTTTGAACTAAACTTGAACCCTACGTAAGCCCGATCTCTGGCATGATCGGAACCGGTGTCCAAATAAGAAGCGCCTTCCTGTAGCGAGACAGTCGTGACATGCTAGTGGAAATGGTCATTTCTGTTCGAACGAAGTGGACGCTGCGCGTCGAGTTGGACAGTCCTAGATAGGTGCCCGTTTCAGAGCAAATTGTGCACTACCGTGACTAGAGTTACGTTCAATCATAGGATGATGTCTGAAAATAGGTCAAGATGCGGCATCCGCACACTCACGTAACGACTGCATGATTACTACACTTGCGTTCTCGTGATCCAGGAGACCATCAGGAGACCATGATGGAGGAACGCACCTGATACAACTGCCTTGTCACGAAACACGGCACGACGCCCAAGAACCTCCATTCAAATGTAAGTATCGGACGATGTACGCCATATGCAAACTTCAAAGCGGAAATTGGCCGCGATTATCAATTAATTGACATTATATCTGCATTGAAACCAGCCGCGCTAAGGACCTGGATCATGCAAAATAGTGTACTGATATTTAAGGGGGCTCAGCACTAGAGTGCAAACGCTTACACTTACCTGCCTCAGTCTTTCTTGAATTAGAATTAGAAACATTGCTGTATATTGGCCCGAAGAACCATCTCATGGTCGCCCATCGTGAGCAATACTGTCCATGAGAGCGATAGAAGTAGAAAATTAAAATTCTACAAATCCACTACTGGCAATCCATCGTTTCCGAATCAAGGTGCGCATCACCTAATGAGTCAGCAGTCAGGTGATGAGCTTCATGACATCTGATAACTTGAAGTATTAGTGTTGGGAGATCATGAAGTCCAACCTATACAGAATCGCGAAAACGCGACCATCCTCTCGAGCCCAAGAATGGGTCGTCCACGGGACCGCGTTTGTCACCCTCATAGCGGAGCCATATCTCCTCTATGATATTATTAGTATCGATATATGGCGGATAGCCGCCGATCTCCAAGTCGGAAATGACGCGGCCCGCCGCAATCGCGGTCTTATTTCCCTTTTCTCTCAAACAATAGTTGACACACTTCCCTTCAAGTTGGATGCGCCGATTGTTTGCGCTGCGCTAAAGAAAAGAATGATGCACGTGGCTATGCAAGTCTAAGGGCAGTAGAGCGCAAGGCAGGCTCGGAGGTCGTGCGGGTCACGCAGCCAGCCACCTACCTGTACGCCTGCACAAGTTCATTAGTTCAAATCACCCATTGAACTTGTTCCGAAGAGAAATCCGAGACTGCATACCACAATAGTCACGACTTCACGCGATTACATATTTAATTTGATAAACCATCCCTGTATAGTTTGTTACGACAACTGCGACCCGGCCGCCCGGGCTACTTCTTCTAGAGAATAGAAATAGTGAAGTACACCGTGATGCTCGCTTCGTACAAGCTGGCGGTATGAATATTCTACGCCTCGCGTATGTACAGTGATAGAGTATAGCGGAACAAAAACAAATGAGTAATGAGACAACCATGAACAGATGGACAAAACTGAAAGCAAATAAGTAAGAATAACGACAATGTGCAGAGGTATCTTGTCATTTCATTCATCATATTGAGTCAACTTCGAAGTCTGTCAGCCTCGCAAGGGCAAGAGAAAAGCGGTAGACTTACGTCTAAGGTGAGCGTCCGCGAACTGTTTACTTCTTGATCCCGGTAAATCCCCACCAACGAGTGGCCACGCTCATACAAGGAACCCTTGAGACTGATGACAATGAACTGGAAAGACTCTGATGCTTGAGAACGGATGTAATTAGCTATCTTGGCAACGTTGGTGTTGTCTAGCGCTGCGTCTACTTCGTCCAAGACGAAGAAAGGTGCAGGTTGATAGCTGGCGCAGATGTAAGAAGGATACGTTGGAATCCATTAACACCCACCTGTGGATCGCAAAGAGTAATGCTAGGGCTGCGACCGTCTTCTCACCACCTGACAATTGTTCCATATCTCGGAATCGTTTCATTGGCGGCATAGCATGATACTTGATTCCAGCGGTGTAAGGTTCCTATCGGAAGATCAATACCTCGCGCAGATGGCCAAGCCTCCTTGGTATTACCTCACTGTCCTCTAGACTCAAGTATGCAACACCTCCCATAGGCGCACTCTTGCCCTTCGTAAGGTCCTTGTATACATCATCAATCCGTTCAGAGATATGGTTGTATGCCTTATTGAAGAGTTCACATCTATGACCAACGATCAAGATATTCGTAATCAAAATCAAAATCTGTATTGAAGGGACCTCCCTTTGACGCTTGATGTCATTGAACTGATCTCGGGCAGTCTTGGAGTCCTTGCGTGCCCTTTCCGCCTCTCGCTCAGTCTCAATCAGCCGTGCTTCAACATCATCCAGTCTTTCAATTGCTTTCAGGTTTGGTGCCATACGCTCGATATCTGAATTTAGTTTAGTAATCGACGCGTCAAATTCAGCGAGAGTTTCTGGACTGTTGATCTGCAAATCTTGGATTCATACTCCATAGTCGAGACACTCGACGCAAACTCACAGCACGCTCCTCGTTATCCAAAGCAGTGAAGTCAACTTCAATGCCATAGTCTTGAACTTGTTTAGGCCGCTGGGTGCCGTCCTCGTCTTCATCAACATCCATGGCAACTTCATCACGTAGGTTCTGCAATAAATCCAGCACGTTAACCATGGTAATGATAATTCAGGATCGCACCTCTTCCATAGGTACGTTCTTCAGGTTGCCTGCTACAAGCGGTAACTTGATGTCCTCGAGTCGACATTTACGATACATCGAAGACCGTTCAAGCGCCAGCTTTTCGATCTCGTCATTCTGGAGTCAATGGAATGAGTTATTGATACAGCCATGGACGGGAAATCACGAGCCATCGACCCAATCTCCTTGAGTGCCTGATCGAGTACCTTGGCCGCGCGTGCGTGAATTTTCTTCACTTGTTCCACGACCTTATTCTTCTCTTCTAAAGCCTCATTGAGCGCATGAAGTTCTTGTCGGAGTTTTTCGATTGCTTGTCGGCCCGATGCAATCTCAGCTTGGATCTGGCGTTTTTGCTCCTCTAGTTCAACGACTTTTGCTTCCTCGTCTTCCTGAGTTTTCTTGAGTGTCGCCAGTCTGTTTTGAGTGAGCTGCAGTTGCTCTTCTTCGAACTGAATTCTGTAAGTAGGTAAAGTGCAGTTAGGAAGACGTCCAAGTCAATGAAAGATAAAAAATCATCTTACTGGTGGGTCAAACGGGCGATCTGTAGATCAAATCGATTTCTTGCGTGACTCTCCTCCTCCGCTACCCTGAGCTGACGTTCTTCATACTCTCGGATGTGGTCGACGCCAATCTTGGTACAGAAAGAGGCGAAAACGCCACGCTCCGCTTGGTCAATAACCGACTGGAGCGTTGATATGCGTGAGGTGAGTGTGGCATATGCAGTTTGAGCCTATGCAGGGGAAGATGGTTTATGGATCGAAAACAAATATAGTTGTTTGCTGACCTTTTTGAGGTCAGGTGCTAGCTTCTTAAGCTCACGCTCGACATGCTTCAGTTCGTCTTTTGTACCGTTGTGGCGAAGTTTAAAAGCGCTCTAGGGACATGATGAATACTCGATCAAGAGAGGCAAAGCGTAAAGTGTACGAACCAAATCATCCTTGGTTACCGTGATGGCGCTCTCCAGTCTCGTTATCTCAGAAATGATATTTTCATCTGCTTTACCACGCGACTTGGAACGATTAAGTTCCTGCAGCTGTGCCAGGAGGTTGTCTCGCAGCCGGGTAAGGCCTGAGTTCTCCGTCAATGGGGCTGTGCAATCGGGATAAGTACTACAAACCTTGTACGTCCTTTTCTTCCCACTTCTTTCCAGACCCGTGCGTGCTTCGTCCACCAGTCATCAGCCCGCTTTTATGGATGATTGTCCCGTCGAGCGTAACAGCTGAAGACCGGCGTGATGTCAGGGTATCCTCTCTCCTTCGCGACTTTCTTCTGCCTACCTTTGACCTCTTGACCTTTCTCCCAACATACATACTTAGCTACCTCCATTGTGTCGCATACCAGAGCATTGCCGCACACGTGATGCATCGCTCGTTCAACAGCAGGTTCGTACTGGATGACATCAACAGCGAGTCGGGCCCCTTTGGCAAAGGAACGGAATTTGTCATTAACCGGCTTCACAGAGATCGTATCGAGAGGCAAAAAGGTTGCTTGCCCCGCTCGTTGGGTACGCAGGTACTTGAAGATGGTGTGAGTTAAGATGGAGATGCACATGAATATAGAACCAACCTCAATGCATTCGATCGCTGTTTTTTCTTCGTCTACGACTACCGCGTCGATGTTCCTACCCAGAATTACGGAGACGGCGGTCTCGTATTTCCGCTGCGTGGGCTTGCATAAGTCGACTACTCTCCCTCTAACACCTTTCATTTTGGAAAAGCCAGATTAGGGATGATTTCGAGGCTTGATGCTATACTGAAACATACCTGGGAATACGCGTTGCAAACTCGCAAGAGTCTCTTTAAGCTTTGCTTCTCGTTCAGTTTCGTTCTTATCAATTCCGGCTTGAAGAAGACGCTGATACACATCTGTAAGTTTTTCATTTGCCTCCGTTTCGAGGCGACTGCGGAAGTGTTAGGTTTCTATGCTAGGGAAGAACAGATGTGTGATCATGTAATACTTACGATATGCGTGTCCGTTCGCTCTGATGGTTGTCGTATTCTTGCTTAACATGAGCCAAGTCAGCTTGGAAAGTTGCCAGCCTTTGCTCAAGCTAACAAATCCATCAGATAAATGATCTGAGGGCTACCCTGACGACGTTACCTCCGTCTTTTTCTCCCCTTGAGTGTATGCATCCTCGGTTAGTTTGTTCTTTTTGGCGTCCATCTCCTCTATTTGAATCTTCAGCTGACCAAGCGTGCGCGAGGCAGTCTTTTCTTCTCTTCCAAGTGTCTCAAGTGATTGGCGTTCGGATACTGCCAAGACACTTGCTTGTGCCTTTCTAGTTTCATTTAAAGGTAAGCGACATAATCTTTTAGGATACGAGGATACGAATGGCCTCACAGAGCACGGTACTCGGTAAGACTCTCTTCACTTAATGCTGTATTATCTTGGGATGCACGACGATATGTCTCTGGTGACATGCCACACCGGTATTGAGTAGAAACTCCACATTCAGGAAGCACTGAACAAACCTGCAGCTTCATCCGCGGCCGTCCGCGCAGTTTCGAGGTCGCGGCGAAGGGTATTCAATTTAGCTCGTTGACGTTCCTCATCTTTTCCAACCTGTTCACTCGTAATTTGGGCATTCTGAGTCTTCCTAGCGGAGTGCTTTATTTTCTCGTCAGTAGCGACTAGGTCAGGCTCCTAAACAGGAATTAGAAGATGCATAACAAAATCCATGGTCAAGGTGAACCGACTTTGGACTCAACAGCCTTTTCTGCCTTCTTTACTTTCTTTTCTTCCTTAACCACAGCGGTGCGGACTTTGGCTTGATCAGCACGGGCATCTTCCAATGCCTTGTCATGTTGTTGCTGCTCTGCACGCAACCCTGCAAGGGCACGTGATTTCTTTTGAATGTCTCTTGCGTTGGCTTCAAGAGCTTCTTCAATGTGGAACAATTTGTACAGAATTCTTTGCAGGATGAGATCGTCCTAGAAGGCGCATATACACGACAGTCGTGACGCTACCGAAAAACCACTCACTCTTTCTTGACAGAGGTCCTCAAAGCGTTCTGCTTCACCCTTTTGTTCTTTATACTGTCGTATTTCGCCAGCAATGCCTCTCCTCTTTGTAAAATTGAAAGTAGCGTTTTCTGTTGCTCGCTCCTGCGCTTCTTTTGCCTTCTCATAATCTGACGCCAGCTCAAGGGAACCTGAGATTTGCTCGATAAGGCGGGTAAGTTCTCGTGGTGATTGAGATGCGACAGCTTCTACGTCTCCCTGGAAAACAAGGAAATTCTTTGCCTTGACAAGGATGTTATGGGAGACGAGGGCGGCATTGTAGGCGGCATACGTGACAACCTTATCATTAAGACGGTACTCGGATGCACCAGTGGTAGAAATGCTATGAAACAGTGAGAGACACGATGGGAGGTAAGAGTCGCGCGAGAGACACACGTGCGTTGGAAGAGCCATTTTTTCTTGTTTTCGTCCTCGTATACGGCAAGGACCCAAGCCTTCTTTGCGGTGCCCTCTCCTTCTCCATCGCTGTCGTCTTCACCGTCCTCCTGTTCTTGAGTATCCTCTGAGCCGTCAGTGGGACCCCGCGCGAGACGTCGACCTCGGTAAACTAAATCTTTGAGCTGGCTGCTTCGGAGCTGGGCACTCTTGACACCGAGAACAAAGGAAATAGCATCCATGAGGTTCGACTTTCCAGCGCCATTTGGGCCGATGATCGAGGTAAAGTGCTTGAATGGGCCGATGACTTGGTGACCGCTATAAATATATGTCGCATTGTACTAACAATAAGGAACGCGGAAACTCACCGATATGATTTGAAGTTGGATAGCTCGATGCGAACGAGCGTCATCGTCTCAAACCTCGCAATTAGGGGACTAGCGAAACCACCAACAAGGAACGCGTCCAGAAACACGTAGGTCACAAATGTGTCACAGTCACGAACACAGTTGTCCCATTCGCCAGTCAAATATTCACTACGAACTCAAATGATTTCGGAATTGGAATTGCAAAACTCAAACGAATGACTATAGCTATAGATCCAACACGAGACGCACACAACACCCCAACGCACACTTCGCCTATTCGATCACATACACGACAGAGTGATTTGGGGGCACTCAGAGAACACGAGGGAGTTTAGTGTGTTCATCATGATCGTTAAGAGACAAGAAGTCACTGCTGGGCTTCATGGCGTACTGTGGGACATCGGACAGTGAATGTGTTTGACGGTGCGTGTCTACCTGAGTCTGCATTAAAGTGATAATGACGCCGAGGAAAACACTCACTTACTTCCACATGAATGGCCGTGGGCTCTCTCATCGGCCTTGCGCGTGAGTGGGATGGATTCGCGAACACCACACCGCCTGACCTTTCATCAGAATGACTGAATGATCGAAATAAGTCGTCAATCAATGTGTGGACAAGGGTGTCGCTTACTATACCTCTGGGACAGCCAGATTGAAATTATACAGCCGACGGACTACGCGCGAAGCCATGATCTACGGTAGATGAGACGAGATTCGATGGATCTACCAAAAGCATACCGTCGAAGCTATGGCTGCAGGAACATTGAATATGACACTCATGACCGCATTTAGGTCAATGATCATGAATATGGTAGCCAATAAGTTCGCCAAAAATCTGCCCATAGATGAATGTTAAATAAGACAGAGACGGCGTGAAGAACGCACGCCAGAATGAAGTAGACTAATCCGTCAGAGAATACCATACGGACTAGCTTACTGTGAATTCCGGAAGTACCAGAGACACGCCGCGTCCACGCTAATTTGTACGCAGTCAAGCAGAGGACGACAAGATCGAAACTCATGGAATAGATGAAAGTTGCAGCGAGAATAGTGGTGTTACTCTTGATGATCGTACAGCCAACACCCGGTATCCAGATCGACTTAAGCAGCACACCTAATATGGAAATCAGCATGCGTCGGGGGGAATAAAGTGCTTTCACGTACCTTGCAAAATAAGAGACCAATGCCCGAGGATAAGAAGGACAATAACTCCAACTATCCATTTGTTTTGAGACCAAATTGCTATACTGTGGCGATTGCAATGAGTAGTATATAAAGTGGGAGGCAATGAAAACTTGCGTGCGAAGTGAAAGATTGATACTAGCAAGGCCGAGTGCAGAGTCACCAGCAAGCTTGTAGAGTTAGCTGTTTCCCTCACTTTACGGGAAGAACGATAGCGAACCTGATTAAACACGTATAGAGCTTGGCAATTGACCTTTCTGCGTTTTCCCTTAGAGAACAGATAGCAGAAGCAAGGAAACCAACAAACTTTGGTGTATCAATGGATATCAATCTGCGATATAGGTCAACTGTGCTCGAGACGAGGAATAGGTACTCTTACATCCCGATCATTGCAAACAACAATATATATCGCCCAGCGAAGTAGAAAATCTACAATGGGCTTGTTATTTGCACTTCCTCCGTTGAAATCGCTAAGCTCACGAGCGGCCAGCGAAATTTCCTTTTCCCGGTGACCACCGCCCAGTCGAAATCGAGAGTGAGCATCATCTCCCATCTAATAAGGGTAAGTCCCCTCAACATGTTCCCTGACATGTTCGGCAGTCTAGTCTCACCCATAGAGGCCCAGTAATCCATGCATCAATCTATCGAAAATCACTAGCAGCGAACCCAAGTCGGCAAAAGGAATCGAGTCAAGAAATGTACCACTCACCCAAGTCCACCGAAAGCTCAGAGAGCGACTGCCAGCCACCACCCATTATGACGAGATCGAGTCTGTGGGGGAAGGTGAATGAATAGTGCACTGCAGTAAGGAAGCGAAAAAGTGACGAAACCCACCAACAATACTTCCTGGATTTAAAGTCTCCATCGCAAGCTGACTTGCGACCCATGGCTGGGTAATTGTAAGTAACCCGAAGGCGTCGGCGCCCGTCGCATCTTCTTTAATGGTTTATCTTCTAGGTTCTGACCGTAGTTGCAACCCTAATCTCCGCTGGGTCACGCCATTATGTAATAACTCCCCGCGCTCTGAAGAGATCCAGACGTCGCGGCCGAGTCCGTGTGCTGTTCGGTAACTCCAACACTCCCTTCAAGCGGAAGTTGGACTGCTGGAAAAAAAATGCAAAGTGATCAAGAAAGTCCGAACTGAGACGCTCCGTCGACTGATGAATATAATTTCCGCGTATCAAGTCTACTTGTTGCAATGAACCTGAGTCGCGTCGGCGGTGTCTCTATATGGAAAACCGCGGCTAGGTACTAGCCATAGCAGCGTCTACAGGGCACGATCGTTTGGTCGTGTCGCCCGTACATGGTGGATTCAGAACACTCTCCGTGCATCTCCTGTCGCATGCAACGCATCCGATTTGCCCGATACGGCTGACATGGCCGCGCGCGTTGCGACTTCAAGTTGGTGAGTCGATCTTCTTGTTCTGACTCGGACACTTCTAGGGTTCGTTTGAGTCATGGGTTTCCTGGAACGTTTTCTGGGCGTTATGAATGTCAAGTATGTTCGCCGCCCCGTCTGTATCTCGTTCTTTATCTTCCATTACATTGTCCATCTGACACCAGTACTCCGTCGCCTTCGACATTGGATAGTGCAGATTCCGACGTGGATGATCATCGAATGTGCCGAGACCGAAGCAGCCTGGCTGTAGACAATGCAGTATCTCAATCGGCCTGTCTGTTCCCTCTCATCTTGCTTTCATCTATTCATTTATTTATGTAATCAGACGACGGTCCATCCGTGTCGATCGCGCTCACCCCTGGGGCATTTCTTATTGTAAGTACTTATACTCAGGGACATTTAATAGCAATGTCCGTTGGCGCCGCTTGGCGGGCCCTTGATCAACCTTGAAAGTTTGAGAGCTTGATCACCCTTAAGTAAGGAAGACCAACCAGCCATTTTGCGATGTGAGTGATGGGACCTACTTATTGAGCGCGATCACCGACTCCCAAGTCACCAAAGCAGATCAGCTTGCGAACTCGAGAAAGTCAAAGGACTTAATCGTCGATGGCATCAACGTCGTGTGGATTAGTATTAGTATTTAGGTTTGTGATGAATTGTGTTGTCAAATTCATGGTCAGTGACTGGTATCACGTTATCAGTACGTGGGGTAGTGCTCGGTTCTACGTCGCTGATAATTTACTTCAAGTTCTGACACTCGATATGCCCGTCCGCATTCTCATGTCGAATTTACACATGTGTTTACTGTTTACGGGGGGATATCGTAAATCCTCTTAAATCCGAGGAGAATGCATCGGTGCAAGTTTCAATGAATCGACGACAGGGAGTACGACTCGCCTAAGTAGCAGCCGAGTGCAGTACACCGCAAGTATTGTTGGACATTGAAGAATTACAATTAGTCCTACCTATATATTAGTAGTGTTACTAGAGGAGTTTCTCAGCTCATCAAAAAAGTGTCCCTTGTGCAGGATCTAGACGCGATTTGCAAATGCTTCATTCACATCGATTGCTGCCCGGCCCTCAGGGATAACTCGCGGATCAGTAAAAGACGATAAAAATTCAAATAACTCTCAGATGATGAGTCGCTTGACTCGCCGGAAAATACTACTACTACTAGGCTATTATAATAAGTTAGGGTAGGCCGAGGGTTCACTAATGCACTTGTTAGTCAGGGCCATAAACACGAAACAAAATATTGATCTGGTCCGCGATCTCGGATGTACCATTCGATCTCAGAAGAGTTCTTCTTCTTTGTTGATTGAGAAGTGTAACCAATTGACGCGTGACGGCGGTGATATGATGTGACAGTTGAGTCACACAGACTCACAGACTCGGAGGATCTTTTACTGAGCCTTTTGATTCTAGAATGACCCGGAGTGACGTCCCCTGCAGGTTACAGACAAGCAACTAGCTTTTGTCTGCCTCTTCTGAAGATCAGTGACAAATATTGTTACTGTCCAACGCTTGTCACCAACTGTGGTGTGCGAGCGTTGGGAAGATCGTCAAAATTGTTCTCCCAGTCAGGCACACTTTGGCCGCTCGTGGCCTAGTTTCTGGTTCAATAGGGCCACTGATCAGACGGTCCGACTATGAGTGTGATAGCCTTGAGCCGCCGCGAACGGTGTTTTCCGAGCCCTAAAATTCAAGTAGGTCAAGTGATCGCCTTTTTTGCAGGTTAGTACAAGCGGGGGATCCGAGCACACTAGTGATGGAACCATTCAATTCTCTGGATACAGCAAATTCAAATTGCGAATGTCCAAAATCTCGCAGTCCCGGCATTTCGGAGCTGTTCCATGACGAAGTTTGCTTCCACGAGAACTGACATGAACTATTCTGCAGGGAACTTCGGAAGCGGTACGCATCCGAAGTTTCAACGGTTGCCAGCGCTCAAGGCTTGAAAGGCTGATATAGCAATTGTATTTCCGAAGATCGTTCAAACGCCACCGCCGAGATAGCGGCAACACACAAATACGCAATGCCTTTCGAAGCTTTAAGAATGATTTCCTCTAAGCCTGCACTCCCAACGTCTCCCTTCAGCGCACTGCCATTAGATCCACGCCCTGACCAACGTATCACATGGTTGACTGGCAATCCTCAGGCGAAATAGAGGCCGATGCCGGTGGGTCGGCGTATCCTATGGAATTCTCGTACTGACCCGAGAGTACTTAGCTGCATTCAACAACTTTATGCACGTTCTCTTCGGTCTCTACATGCAAGTCGTGTTTCGGCATTTTGCACACAACCTCACAGCGTGTCTTTAGATGGGAATTCGTCACCTCGCTGGACTTTGATTGGCAGTTCCTCTCCGGACAGAAAATTTTCAAGTGGCCATTGGTGCGGTTGTCGGTTTATCAACCCTAGTCACCTGGTGACCGAACCTTCCCAGACATTTTATTTCGCAGGTCGCTATTTTCTATTAATTGCTCTCATCGGAATGTGGGGCCTTCTTGAATTTTCTAGGTGATACCGTTTTGAAACTCCTTGTAGCACCGTTGCTCTCAACATCCGGACGGAAATCAACTGCCAGGCTTTGTATACGTTCAATCAATTATTCGGTAATGCCGCTATCGGGCTAGCAAGCATCAATCTCTCGATCAGAACGTAAATCGATTGATTGCGTTCTTTGATACCGTTCCTTACATTCCTCAGAATGGCTGTGTGGTCACAAAATAAGTATCTCATGGCCTTCCTTGTCCTGGTCATTCTTGGACATTGGTCGCTCCTGTTACATGGTGAGTAGTTTCGAAATCTGCTGGACATTTACATATTTCGCCCTCCAGGAATTCTTCTCAAAGCTGCCTGGATTCAAGGCACTTGTGTTATCACGTACACCGACAACCAGATCCTTGCCACTGGCTTTATATATTCCATGGTTTTCGATTTGACCGTTCTGTGCTTGACGGGCTGGAAGCTTGCTTTCCCTGCTAGTGGCCGGTCCAAGCTTATCAGTCTTATATTCCGTGACGGGTTGATCTACTTTGTTATCGCGTAAGCCCGCATACATGCACCTTAACGAGTCGACGGCAAAGCTAACCATTTGGTATCTAGATTCTTGGCCAACCTCCTTGCAACCGTAAGTACAACGCGTTGCGGTTCACTTACCCGACATTATTCTGACAGATTGTTGACCTTGATTTTAGATTTTTATGCTCCTTAACCTGAACGCGGTTATGTCCATCGTCGCAAATGTCCCCGCTGCAATCGCGTCTACAGTAAGCAGACCCTGGCCGATCAAGTTGTTTTGCTATATTTAACTCTGGATCAGATTGTAGCCAGTCGAGCGGTCCGAAGGTTAACAAACTTTACTTCCTCGAGCTCAGGAGTCTTTACGTCTGTATATTCGAATGTCTCGCTTCGTCCTCCTGACACGTCCATAGTTCCACTCAGTCAGCAGTTGCATTCCGCACACCTTCAAACTCGGCTCCCCATCACATCTCTGTGAAAAAAGGAGATAGCGTTCACATACAGGTCTGTTCTCAGATACAGTGGTCGTCCTTGCCTCGTCAACTCAACGGGCATTAGATGAATTCTCTTGTGAATCACCCGGATATAGGGTATGATGCTGCGGGAAGACTGCTCCAATGCGATGAATTCGATCCTGAAGCACAGGCTATCAACGGCGAATTCAAAACACCCCCGTATTAAACGTTAAATTCAGTTGCGAGTCATCACACGGCCCGGTCCAAGGGTTCGGGTCCATTGCTCCCTGCTCTCTCGCATATGCATTACCCTGTCCGTTTCCTGTCATCTGGGATTTCCCGCTTCACTCTCTTTCACCATACGTTCACGAACTCTTTGTCTGGATTATAGGGGTGCTAGCCCAGTGAATACTTGCACTCGCGTGACGTCGAGATGAAACCTTTCTTTTCTTGGACTTGTTTATTTGGACTCCCTGGGGTCCTTACTGTACACTAGCTACCACGCTGGCAATTTATCCTCCTTGGCACCCTTCAAGTTGTGCGAGCAAAAAGAGATAAAGCACGTTGTTGAATTTAAATGAATTGAAGTCAACAGTACATGTTCGAGCATCGAGCAATATTCTTCGGCTATTATGTAATACTAGTAGTAGTGCTTACTACATGTTCGCTAGATGCAAGCACAGCAGTTGACCTAATCAATGTCCATGGACACTCAATTTAACCTGACCATTTGCCATCCTCGTCTCTCCTCGGGTCAGGATTCAAATGTGGCTGTCGTGGCCAGGTCACCCATTCCTGCTGTTGTGCCCCCCAACCACGCGCTAGTAGAGGTTGAGCGATTTGGATACTCTGCCAACAATATCACCTACCAAGCGCTCGGAGAGGTCCCTCATTTCCGGTAGGTCCGGTTTTGTTCCGCCGCGACACACTAAGACGGAGCTTCGTTTATGTTTTTTCCAGATATTTCGACTTCCATGAGGCGCCAGAAGCTTCGGAATCAGGTGTATCTCCAAGTACCCATGGTGTGACCCCGGTGTGGGGGTTTGGAACCGTGGTCGTTTCAACGCACCCTGCGATTCACTCTAGCGAACGAGTATATGGTTACCTTGGCCCTACACGTTTCCTCCTCTTGTCAGTTTCGCCGTCGGAGGTTAATCGGTACACATTCACTGTTTCTCGCCCCCATTTACCCAAAGGTATTGTTCTGGTGTCCTATGTGCACGAATGTACGTCGTTCACCATCGGTCTAGACAGAAGACCCTACAATCAAATTACCAGATGCTCTACGGATCCACTTTACGATCCATTGCCGAGCGTAGAGGATCTCTCTATGCTTTATCGCCCCTTGTTCTGGACTTCGTTTTGGTGCGAGGACTGGATGAATGCATCGCACTACCGTGGAGGCGCCTCTCGGATCCTCATTTCATCTGCATCGGCGAAAACGGCTTTTTGCCTGGCGTACCTTGTTCGTAAGCGGGGAGCGACTTTGGACGACAGCAGTCCCATGAAACAAGTCATTGGCCTCACATCCTGCAAAAATCTCGAGTTCACGAAAAATCTGGGTCTCTATGACCATGTACTAGAGTACGATGGATTCGAAAGGGCGACCGTGCTTAACGAACCAGGGCAGAAGTGGATTTACATCGACCTTGCGGGGAGCGAGAGCCTGAATGCCAGAGTATTCAACCATGTCTCTGACGCCAAGTTGGGTCTCGTTGGATCCGTTGCCCTCGGCTTGACCAACCTGTCACCATCCTCAAAGAGCGAGCCGGTGGAAAAGTGGACTACCAATGAATTTTCTTCGCAGAACGCCCCATCGGTCCTCGAGCAATTCTTTATGCCGGAGTGGCTCGCAAGACGGAGGAAGGAGCTGTCTGTTGACGAAATCGCCCGATTGCAAAAGCAAGCATGGTCTGGGCTCATGCAGGATTGCAAGCATTGGGGGATTACGGTTCGCAGGGTATGTGGTGCGCAGAATGTGAAAAAAGCGTATGAAGAGGTGGTCAGAGATGGCGTTCGGCCTGATCAAGGTCTCATCTGGAGTATGTGGGAAGAAGACACAGTGAACCCACGTTTGTAGGGTGTATTCCCCACTCGATGGATCGACATACCGTGCATATCTCAGGTTTTGTGAGTGTATAAAATAAACCAAACCTTCAACCGTATTGCCGAAAAGTTTCTCCGCAGGATGGAAACATACATCTTGGAACGCAATCCTGCCAGCGGAAGCCAACACCACAAAGAATTACACCACCGATGACCGAATAGCTGATTGGCTATTAAGTGGGGAGCCGTCCTCATGTTTCGGCGAGATTAAAGGGAATGGACGAGTCAAGTCCAGTCTCCTGGTTCCCCTCCTCGACCTCTCATATTCACATCGACCGATGACAAAATTGTTGCGGTCACGACCTTCGATAAACATAGTATTTTATTTTTATTTTTTTCATTTGTTCACTTCTGAATTCTTGTGAGTGGCTCAGCAACCTTCCCAATGTGTGATTGACTCTGCTACCCAGGAGTCGTGAGTGGCCTCAAACCAATTCTCAACCAATCACAGAGCAAACTCAACGGATTCAGAGTAGTACGTAGGTGCCATGATGCTTTCGATACTGGAATTTCTGTCGTCTGAATACTGTCCCAACAATGCAGTAATAGTATACGATGCAGACGTGGAGTCCGAAAATGGCGAGGATGAACTTCTATCAGATATGGACCAAGCAGAACAAGTCGTATGAAGATGACTCGGCGTTCGTGTATTGTGCTTGTGTTCGTGTTTGCCTTGCTGAGAACATCCTGTTAGGGGAAAAAATTGGACGAACTCTCACGGTGGCTCGCTCCTCTAAATTGCACGAAGAAGCACGACGATACACTCAAGCTGCGTCAAGAAGGCACGTGCACCTGGTTTTCCAATACAGAAACATATAAAAACTGGAGGTGTGGCGGGAATCAAATTTTGTGGTTGCACGACGAAGGTGCGATGAATATTACATTTATGAGTTCACCACTACTGACTCGGATATCGCACACTCATCGACGCGTCCTTAGCTGGTTGCGGAAAGTCGGTCTTTATGTGGGTTCATCTGTTGCTCTTAACCATACTGGTTCTCATCTTCTCACCTCTTCAGTCCATCTACGATCGAGCACCTTAAAACTACGTCACAAGATGAAGAGGCAGTAATATTCTTCTACTGCGACCTCCGAAACGAGCGGTCCACCAGTCCCACGAAAGCCATGCGGTTGCTGCTCTCTCATCTGATACGTCACTTTCGAGATTGCAATCTTGATCCTGTGGACCTCCCGGTCAAGATACTCGAGCAAAAGATTCGGGGCATGCTATCGTTCAATGGTCTCGACAAACTTTGCGATCTGCTAACACGCGCTGCAGGTTGCTTCCGTTATGAGCCTATCGTAGCGATCAACGCACTTCATGACGGTGGAGATATCGAGACACTCGCGCGTGCTCTTGTCACATTGAATAAGGCCATCAATGTTCGGTTATTGGTGACGAGCCGACCTCGTAAGGACATCCTGGATCATTTTCGAGAACTTCCGTCGCTTTCCGTTGAGAATGTGTCGAAGGAGATGGCGGGGGATATAGCCTTGCATGTCCGACCTCCGACGAGAGGTTGACTCGCACAGTCGGTTGAGAGCCGCCAATCTAGCGATGAAAAAAGGAATGCGAATGAGATTAAACGAGAGAGCGGAGGGTAGGTAGGGTGTTGTTTTATAGTGTCAACTTAATGATTGCCACCATTGTTTCAATTAGGTTCCGTGGTGCAGTGTCAACTTGACGCTCTAAAATGGTGTACAGCCATGCAGGAACTCAGGGAAACACTTGATAACCTCCCCAGTGAACTCGAAGCGATATATGGGAGAATTCTGGAGGCAATCGACGAACGAAAATCAGAAGGGGGGGGGGGGGGGGGGGGGGGGGGGGGGGGGGTTGGCAAGAGGTGCGTTTGCCTGGCTGTCCGTGGCATTGGAACATTTGCATCTAGCTCAGGTTGTCGATGGTCTCTCCATCAATCTCCGGCAAGAAAAGCTCGCGCGTGAGACACTGGGAAATACACTGTTACATGCGTTGTCGAGTCTTGTATTATATTCCGAAGACGGATGTTGTCGTGTTATCCCATTGCAGCGTCAAGGTACTTTTCGAGATATTTGCCATTATAGCCCGTCATGGTCTGTTTTACAGGAATATCTATCGGGTCGTATGTCACTACCGATGTATCATATCGTCTCTCATGAGGCCCACTCCGACTTGGCGCAGATTTGCATGTGGTGCATCGTGAATACACTTCGGTGGCGGAGCTCTTGCTCTCGTTTAATGTTCCATTTTCTCCTGACATCCTACTATTCATGTTGCCGAAACGCTCGACTCCTGAGAAGATCGAGTCCCTAGTTCGCAAAGGTGCTGATGTGCATACCATCACATCTGGTGGTAATACTGTCCTTCATCTCGCCATCACTGCCTACTATCCCCAGGCCGAATCGGATTGTTTGGGATTAATGAAGATGTTTATTGAAGCTGGATGCAATCCTTCTGCCCGCAATTCGATTGGCCAGACAGTCCTGGAAGCTGCCATCAAGCGTGGATACACCTCGGTGGTGGAGCTTCTACTTTCGTGTAATGTCTCAGTTCCTCCCCGCCGGCGCATCCTGCCATTCACACTGTTGTCTCGCCGCCCGAGATGGTTGAGTCCCTGGTCCACAAATGTGTTAACGTGTATTTTACCACATCTGATGGATATACACAACTATCCCGAATCAGCATGTTTGGAATTGATGGAGATTTTCATCGAAACTGGCTGGGACCCCTCCAACGAGAATGGAGAAACAGTCCTGAAAGATGCCATCGAGTCTGGATACACTTATGGTGGTTCAACTTTTACTCTTACACAACGTTCCACGTCCTCCCGCCGACACACCTGTCTTCGTGTCAACCTGTCAATCCCCCGAAACGGCTCAATTCCTAACCCATAACTTGGGTGCCGCGTTTCTAGCGGAAACTTCCATGGGACCTTTGATTCGATGGTTTTTTATCCCACAAAGTTATTACTTTGGCTCTTCTCGAATCAACCCCGGATCGCATTACAATTTTGTTTCCCCGATTAGCCTCCTGTCTTGCGGCGCACAACCCATCTCTTCTTAGTATTCCTCCTGATGCTTGTCGTGTCCCGCACTCGATAAATCAACATACCATGCATTACCTCGTGTTAAGCTGAACTGGTCCACTATATATACTCGCAAGACTCGGAGGAGTGAATGACCGGAATGATTGGTGGCAGGCGGCAAATATGCAGAACATAGGATCGATCGATCAGTGGTTATCCCCTGAACATTTGCCGACACTTCCACAACCATGTCTTATGCAACCGATGAAGCAATTCTCAGCACAAGGATCAGATAGACGACATGGATGTGTAGACAATACTTCTTATGTACATTGAATCGAGGTATCTCCAGCAGTAATTGATGGAATGACAAGAGTAGTCTCCGTAACACATACCGGCAAGTTGTTCCCGAAAACTCCTTGTCACAATATATGGAAGAACGACGCTTTGAGGGCATGTACAATAAAAAGCATAGGAGTTTTAGAGGACTCCGTTGTAGCTGCGAAAAAATTACTGAGTCCACCGACAAGGTAAGGTGATGTATCCAGATGCCTAATGACTCCAACTTGAAATGGAGGGGGTGTGCGCTCAGGCCGAGTCAGGCCCTGGGGACGTGGGCAGCAGCAGCAGTAACGACGCCCGCTACTCCATCAATTTTGGCTTCAGCGCCAACAATTGCATTGGCTACAGCACCGGAAAAATAAGTGCTTCGCACCCAGGGATATCGCTGACAATACCAATACCTTCACAACCGATCATTACAAATTCTTCAGCTGGGACTATAGGAGTACCGTTGTCATCTGCGACTCCGACACTAGTACACCCAATCACGGGGGGGACTTGGGCTGTTGTATTGGGGGAAGTAGTGTTGTTTAGCACGGAGATACGGTTGGCATCCCGAAAGGTAACATTAGACACGGCAAATGCCGCGAAGATGATAGCGAGGGATACGAGGGTGCTAAGACGCATGTTTGAA